>JAVFBX010239473.1:0-10485 GCA_034783855.1 Mopalia kennerleyi | reverse complement strand
GCTGTAGACAAACCCGTTCTATAAAACATTTGGTAACCATAGAACAGTGTCAGACACGACATAAACGAAGGATGCCCTTTCAGTTAAATTCAATTAAATCAGCATTTTTACATGTCTGTTATCCATAGCCCGCAGTCCGTAAGTTGTGTGAAAATGGTAGCCGTGCATGGTTACCGGGATTCAGTGTGAGTTTCAAAAATAATTTCATAATTCGGATTAGAAAATATGCCTGATTTCTATTTTTGCGAGCGGTCTACAGTACAAAAGATTATAGTTTCATACTGTCAAATAAAATTGACAGAATATCAAATTATTTAAAATAATAAACTGTGGTGGAATCGTGATTTGGCTGAGAGGTGCACCATTATGTGGATAATCTTACACAGATCTAATTAATTCACACCGATATTGAATTCACCATGTTCATTTGGTTTTATGGCACACCGATTAATTAAACATAATATAATTACAAAGAATATTTCCGTGACAATATACCAATGTATTAATATCCCGAAGAGGTTATCAAGACCTTATCACTACGGCGTAACAATCTGGTAACATGAGTTTGGAAAGGAATAGTGTATAAATTATGACTTTATGATATACGTATTAATATTTTTTCGATGAGAATACCCATTTTGAATTCTTCAAGAGCCATTATTTCATATCTTTTTGCTAACATTCCAAGGAACATAGGCTTTCCATGGTTCCCGATTCACTTTACAACGCACCAGAGAGACTTAAAGTATTGGTTATCTTGTAGATTTTGTCAATTATTCACATTCGCAACGGCAACGTGCAATTCGTGGTGAATCGTGGTCCAGCATAGGGGAACTTGTTGGTCACATTTGATAAGTAAGATACGTTTGGAACGTACACAAAAATTTTGCTGGCTCATCGCCACAGAATCGTGGCGACATCGTGACGATGTCGTAGTATATAGTGACAGCCTATTATGTGGTCACAATACATAGGGCATAAGTCAACTTTCGCTGCGGTGCTGAGACTTTGCCCCGACTTCTTAAACCAGTTGCTAATATGGGCATTTTTGCATCATGGGACACATCTTTGTAATAGGACCGCTAAAAACTCAAGCGTACATACCGAACTTGAGCAAGACACGCATTGACACCGACACAAGTAGAATTGTGACAAAAAGCAGAAAACTCTATATACATTATCATTCGTCCATTGCACGTTTTTCATCAAGTGGATAATCAAATCGTTTAGGTGAATCGCGTTGATGTTGTTGTAACGTCGTTGTACAATTGTGGCATTTCGTAGTACCCATGTGACAAATCCTGACGATGCGAAACGGTAATTGAACTTTTGAGCCTGAAGTACTACGGTTAATCACGTGTTTTGTCCTCCACAAATCGCACTCTACCGGATCACCTATTGTGTCGGGTATAATATTATATATATATTTCAACTCTATACACACATTATCAATGTAAAAAAAAAATTCCTTCATAAAAGATTTTACCTGGGACATTTGGCTGAATCTGAACGAATTTTTCGCAAGCAAAGACTGCCAATCGTCTTGTATCTGTTAGGTAATAGCATTACGTGCTATTTACCTAGAATTGTTTCAATGAAGACAAATGTTAATTACAATATATTGACTATATATACCTTGGACGGATACAATATTATTTGCACTGCATATATGTAGACGCAAATATTTTCTAGCTAACTATTGGTATACAAAACCCGTGGAAGAAAATCTAACATCTAGCTGTGTGGATTCTGGAGAGTTGAGCTCTGGCAATGCGTCAAATAGTTTCTACTAAAGAAATTGGTTTGTGGTGAATGATTGTTGGGTTGTCTGGTAACTTCAAACTTCGTCATGAAGACATTGCTGGAAGTCTGCGAGTTGAATTAGAATCTCTCTAGGTGTAAAATGATCCCAAATTGAATGTCAAAGCCAACTTGACACTTAACTGCGTATATTGGACTGACCAACATACATGGACAGTAACTTATGAGGCCTATAAACTTCTAAAAATAAAGCACACGGGCTTAAAGGTGATGATATTAAGTTTACGGTTGAACTTTGTACTGCTGAAATTCCCAAACATCAGTTTTAAACAGCTTTTTATCCAGGAATCGATATAAGCAATTCTATCCGTTGAAGACCAGCTTAAGAGAGTTAAAAACTGTTAACTTCCTACAGTGATGATTTACGATCAACTTCAGTGTCGGTTTATCGGCAAGATGTTCCCGCATATAAATTCAAGAGGAATCCGAGATAAACGTTTTAGGCGGAATGTGATAGAGGCACAAGGACAAGCGGATGTGATTGATGTGCTTTTAATCAGACATCTATGGTGCTATCGGAGAGAAGTTGTAGACTTTCTCTATCGAGTAAAACTTGAACTAATCCGTCCTCTGGGGCAAATCTGCGACTATGTTTGTGTAGATGGACGCACACGGATATTAAACAATCAATCAGGGAGCCGTTCTATTCCAGATAAAACTACCTTCAAAACACCAGATGCTTTTTTCCTTTTCGGAAGTGTTCGTTGGGCATTGAAATATAACGGCAAGCGACCTTCAGTGGCTGAACGGTTACGTCGTGTTTTGCTGAAAAAAGCTTTTGCGTCTGAACTCTTCATATACTCTCCAGTCTTTTTTGTTTGATTGCCAGTAACGTCGAGGGTGATTTGCGTCACCAATTAGGATTATGCAATTTCATATTTAGTGACCCCGTCCCCCCTTTTAAGTTCGGCGTTAAACACCAATCAAACAAACATACCAGAGGCATGGACCCAGCACAAGAACAAGCATTTATGTTTACAAGGCAGGTTTAAAATGTTAAAACGTTGTCTAAAATTTTCCAGTCATCCCATTGTGTGGACGAAAATCGGAATAATTTATCAGGAGCTCAACAAAGTGCACTTATGAAATTAATTGTGCAGTATTAACACATTTTATTTGAAATGAGCAGAAAAACATGCTTCAATTTGACTGACAGTCGATATTAGTTATCGGGAGTTCATATAAATGCAAGATACTGTGCCCAATAAACAACTGACGTCGGCATTAGGCAGAAAAAACATGCTTCCATTTCGATATAACAGTCGAGCCGTAAGTATGTAGCCAGCCAACATGTCTTTTTCAAGTTCGGTCGGATTTCACATTTCCTCAAGGTCTGTATAATACTGTCGTTTTTATAAGTACTTGAGAAGGATTGCAGCTGAATGAGCCAACAAATTGGTGCGACCAGAACCGATATCCTCTGGTTTAATGGCGGCGATGAACTATAGTTTTATTTAAAGACTTTTTGTAATGAGAATAGCCAAATATCTGCACAATTGTTGAAGACGACAAATCGGTGCTTTCTGCATGTTTTGCATTGAAGGGGCTGATCCCTGATCCCGGCTACAGATTAGGCTTTCAATCGGATGTCACGAGCAGAGACGTGTTCAGGCGCTTTGGACGTGATTTTTCCCAAATCAGAAGACTTAAAACTCGAATAACGACAGGAAGTGAGATCGAGGTAAAGTCACTGATGTTAAGAAATAATTAATCTGCTCACTACGTAGAGAATTCAACATTGATTTTAATCTTTTAAATAAAGCATTTAATGAACTCAGCGATACGTAAACTCTGTATTTATGTTAGAATAGCCACGATACACTGTGTATGGCCGATTAACGACCGCTGTAGATTTGGAGCCGTTCTGTAAAACATTTAATATCATAGAACAGTGTCTAGAAGGCAGACTAGACATACACGAACGATGTCCGTTTAACGAAATTCAGAAAAACAAACATAATTTAAAGATGTTGCTAAATCGCCATTTGTTGATGTCAGTTATCCCTAGTCCAAAGTCCGTAAGTTGTGTGAAAATAGTAGCCGTGGTTACCGGGATTCAGTGTGAGGTTCGACAATAATTTCATAATTAGGAATAAAAAATGTGCCTGATTTATCTTTTTGCACGCAATCTACAGCACACTTGATTATAGTGTCATACTGTCAAATAAAAATAAAATGTAGTAGAATCGTGATTTGGCTGAGAGGTGCACCATTATGTGGATAATCTTATACAAATCTAATTAATTCACACCGAAATTGAATTCACCATATTCATTTGGTTTTATGGCATGCCGATTAATTAAACATAACATAATTACAGGGAATATTTCCGTGGTAATATACCGATGTATAACCATGGTTCCCAATTCACCTTACAATGGCCCGGAAAGACTTTATGTATTGGTTATGTTGTAGATTTTGTCAATTATTCACATTCGCAAAGGCAACGTGCAATTCGTGATGAATCGTGGCAAAACATAGGGAAACTTATTGTCAGATTGGATAAGTAAGATACTTTTGGAACGTACAAACAAATTTTGGTGATCTGTATTTGTAGCACAAATCAAGGTTCTTCGCCACAGTATCGTGGAACGTCGTGACGATGTCGTAGTATGTAGTGACAGCCTATTATGTATTCATACTTCTTCACATTGGTCACAACACATACCGTATAAGTTCAACTTTCGCTCCCGTGCTGAGACTGCCGGGCTACTTAAACCGGATGCTTAATATCGGCATTTTTGCATCATGAGACACATCGACGTAATAGGAAAGCTAAAAACTCAAGCATACATACCGAACTGAGCTAAACATTGTCATACAAAACCTGTGAAAGAAAATCTAACAGCTAACGGTGTGGATTCTGGAGAATTGAGCTCTGGCATTGCGTCAGAAATCTTCTCCTTAAGAAATTGGTTTGTGGTGAATGATTGTTAGGTTGTCTGGTAACACAGACGATTCTTTCAAACTTCGTCATAAAGACATGGCAGGAAGTCTGCGAGTTGATTTGGAATCTCTCTAGATGTAAAATGATCTCAAATTGTCAAAGCCGACTTGACACTTAACTTCGTATATCGGACTCACCAACATACATGGTCATTAACATATAAGGCATATATACTTCCAAAAATGAAACAAACGGGCTTAAGGGTGATGATATCAAGTTTACGGTTGAACTTTGTACTGCTGAAATTCCCAAACATCAGTTCTGAACAGCTTCTTATCCGGAAATCGATATAAACAATTCTATCCGTTGAAGACCCGCTTAAGCGAGTTAAAAACTGTAAACTTCCGACAGTGAGGATTTACGATCAACTTCAGTGTCGGTTTATCAGCAAGATGTTCCCGGATATAAATTCAACAGGAATCCGAGATAAACGTTTCAGGCGGAATCTGATATAGGCACGAGGACAAGCGGATGTGATTGATGTGCTTTTAATCAGACATCTATGGTGCTATCGGAGAGAAGTTGTAGACTTTCTCGATCGAGTAAAACTTAAACTAATCCGCCCTCTGGGACAAATCTGCGACTATGTTTGTGTAGATGGACGCATACAGATATTAGACAATCAACCAGAGAGCCGTTCTATTCCAGATAAAACTCGCTTTCAAAACCCAATTTACTTTTTTCTTTTTCGGAAGTGTTCGTTTTTATGAATTAAAAAAGGCATTTATTATATACTCTCCACTTTTTTTTGTTTGATTGCCAGAAGCGTCGAGGGTGATTTCCTTCACCAATTTGGATTCTACACGTTCAATTGAGTCCCCCCCCCCCCCACACTTTATGTTTGTCGTTAAATACCAATCAAACAAACCTACCAGAGAATTTTCAACCAGCACAAGTAGTCTACAATCCTCTGATTATGATATTTTATTATTAAATAAACTTACCAAATATATGAACTGTCAAATTATATACAATAATAAACTGTGGTCGAATCGTGATTTGGCTGAGAGGTGCACAATTATGTGGATAATCTGACACAAATGTAATTAATTCATACCGATATCGAATTCATCATGTTCATTTCGTTTTATGGCATACCGATTAAATAAACATAATATAATTACAGGAAATATTTCATGGCAAGATATCGATGTATTAACGTCTCTGGGGGGTTACTAAGACATTATCACTGTAGCGTAACAATCGGGTGAAATTAAGTTAAATATTAATTAGGCCAAGAATGGATTATTGTATAAATTAAGGCTTTGTAATACGTCCTAATATTTCTTAGATAAAAATCGCCAATTTGACTTGTTCTAGGAGCCTGGTGCTTAGTTCTATTTGATATCATTCCTCCACATCAACCAGTAACAATTTAATTCTTTGTTATTATATTGTCGGTAACCAAGATACCTATAGGCTGTGCGTGGTTCTCAATTCGCCCTACTACGCCCCATTCGGAAACATACGACATTTGCAATACGGTCGACACTTTGGTCCAGAATCCACTATCGCAACTACATAGAGTGCGATTCGTGGTTAATCGTCGTCCAACATAAGGGAGCTCATTGCCACATTGCATGAGCAAATATTTTCGGACCGTTCCAACATATCTTGCCCGACTGTATTTGTCGCAATTCGCTATTCAGCACAACCACTTTGCGTTGGAGCAGTGCTCAGTGACGAGTTCTTGTACATTCATACTGATCCCTAGGGGCATCAATATCTACTTAGACTTCGATACGGTGGGGATAAGATGGAACGGACTGCCACCGTGCACCACTTGGAGAAGATGTCAACAAGAAAGAGTGTTGTATCACAAGAGTCCTCTCTGTCATAGGAAAGCCAAACACACAAAGCGTGCATACTGAACTTGAGAAAGACATGCAATAGGACCGGTACACAAAGAACTGTGACAAAAACCACATGTCACATACATATTTATTGATCCATGCCACATGGCAAGAGGTTAATCAAATCGTACAATTCGAACCGGCGACTTTTTAAATATATTTATGCCGTTTGTCACGTTTTGTACAATGTCCTGGGGAAAACATGATGGCGCAGGTTTATCCCAATTGCATCTATAAATGATACTTTATATGAAAAAAGTCATGTATTGTTGTAGCACAGTGAACTTTTGAGTGTGAATTTGTACGGTGTATCACGTATTTTGTTCTTTCAGACCACACATATATTATAAATTTGGCAATAAACATTATACATGTTAAGAAAGAATATTGGATTTCCGCTATGGCAGAACTATCCCTAATTTTCTGCCAGGAAAAGGCTTTTCAATTCGCATCTACATGTATCTGTGTGCATGGTAGGCATCAACATTAATTGCCGTCTATTGCGATTTGTTCCGCCTACGACAAATCTTAAATACAGTTTTCATGTATTGGCTATATATACCTTTGACGGGCAAAGTATTACTTGTAATGCATATATGTAGTCTTTTCGAGATAAATATTAGTATACAAAACCTGTCAATGAAATTCTAACAGCTAGTGGTGTAGATTCTGGCATTGCGTCAGAAATCTTCTCCTAAAGAAATTGGTTTGTGGTGTATGATTGCTGGCTGTCTGGTTACACTGACGAATCTTTCAGACTTCGACATGAAGACAGTTGGGGGAGTCTGCCAGTTGAATTGGAATCTGCCTGGGTACAAAAACTGATTTAAAATGGACTATATTAAAGAGGACTTGACAGAAAATGTGTATGTCGGACCGATTAACATACACAGAGATAAACATATAAGTTATATATATTTAAAAAAATTAATCACACTGGTATAAGAGTGATGGTATCAAGTTTATGGTTGAACTTTGTACTGCTTAAATGCCGAAACATCAGCTCTGAAAAGTTTCTTATCCAGAAATCGATATAAGCAATTCTATCTGTGGAAAACCGGCTTTAGCGAATTAAAAACTTAAAACTTCCCACAGTTGTGATTTACGATCGACTTCAGCGTCGGTTCAGCAAGATGTTCCCGGATATAAATTCACCAGGAATCCGAGATAAACGTTTCAGGCTGAATGTTATAGAGACACGAGGACAAGCGGGTGTGATTGATGTGCTTTTTATCAAAATTCGATTGTGGTATCGGAAGAAATTGTAGATTTCTGGATCGAGCAAAGCTTAAAGTAATCCGTCCTCTCAGATAAATCTGCGACTCTCTTTGTATCGATGGACGCATACGTATATTAGACAATCAATCAGATAAAACCACGGTTTAAAACACGAGATACATTTTCTCAACCGTTACCGCTTTTAACATGATTCTATTTATATATGGCAGGTACTCTCCTTTTCTAAAATTGTCGTGTTTGTAAGTTTACAAAGGTTTTACACAGCGCTGAATCTTATTATTGTCAATTTGGTGAAATAAATCAATCTCTAACTACATTGTCTTAAAACACTGACATAACACAACACATTTACTGTCGGCATAACATGATACTAGAACGAACGACACCACAAGCAAATGGGCCAAAATACAGTCCAACGCCAACTGCCGTCCACAATATGTGAGGATGATGACAATGACAATGAAAGGCTGTCCCTCGTAAATGAAATGGTGCCTTAGCCTTTTTGCAGTACCATGATCATCTTATCGTTAAATTCTGCTTAAACATAAGCATATATATTCAGAGTTCGCATTGCTCCTCAAATCCATTGTTTCATAAATATATACCCGTAGATAACTTAAGGTAAACCAGGGAGGCCAAAGATAGGGAACAATGCGCATGTCAACCGTCAGGCAATTTCATGATGGTAGGATATCAAAATGGCGGTTGAAAATCGTGATATTAGTTGCTATATGAAATGTCTTCACCATTCCCAGTTGTTTAACTATTATATCAGGCGTCGTGATCTACGCAAACAGCAATCGCCCACAGCCAAATCACCCCAAACCGAAACACAGATAGTGTCAAGTCAACCGCAATCAGGATATAGTTCCACAAAGCGATCTTAGCTTAAATTGATCTCAATAACCATGACTACACAATACCTTCGTACTGGTCGCCATGCCAATTAAGATAACGTGATCCATTGTTTTCACTTATTAAACAAGTGATGGCGATATACGACAAGAGTATGGACACAGCCACAACCAGATCCACTTAAAAATAAATATTTACACCATTGTAATGATTACCTCCATGCTGTGAGTGCTGGTTTGGCACCTCAAACTGATGTGAAATTACGGATTTGTATTCATTGAAGAAGAGACAGGTACATAAAAGGCAAAAGTAATTACATTTTTCATTCAGTACATTCATCTCGGCATATCTTTATATGTTAAATGTTAAATGTACATACAATGTTAAAATGTTAAATGTACATTCAGCTTTATTACAATATATTCAATACATTCACCAGTTATAGCATGATTCGTAGTGCCTATATATAGACGTAAGCGTTTTCTAGCCAAAACGTTGATATACAAAACCTGTGGATGAAAATCTAACAGCGAGCTGAGCTCTGGCATTGTGTCAGACAATTTCTTCTAAAGAAATTGGTTTCTGACGAATGATTGTTGGCTGTCTTGTAACATCGACGAACATTTCAGACTTCCTCACGAAGACAGGTTTGGACGTCTGCGAGCTAAATTGAGATCTGTCTGGGTGCAAAATGATCTAAAATTGAACATTAAAGCCGACATGACATTTATTGTGTGTCGAACTGATTCACCCACATTGATATTAGCATTTAGGTAATATGTACGCCTAGTTTAAAAAATTATTCACACTGTATAAGGGTGATAGTATTAAGTTTATGATTGCATTTTTGCATCACACATTTATCGTCATTTCGGAGTTAACATAGACTCTCGAGATCGAGCAAAGCTTAAACGAATCCTACCTCCCGGATAAATATGCGACTGTGTTTATGTAGATGGACGCAAACGGACATTACACAATCAATAAAGGAGAAACATTACTGCTTTTCTGTGCTGTTTGCATATGGAATGTCGTTTTCTTTTTTACGGGCTAACACTAGTTTTACACAGTGATGAATTTTATTATGGTAAATTTGGTTAATTAAATCAATCGCGCACAACACTATTAACAAACATTGGCATGTGAGTCAGCGGAAATGTCAAGGACGAGCTGATAATATGTCAGTTAATATAGAGATATATTTATGACGGACACTCTTTTGACTTGTTTCAGGGTTTCTATCAGTTTATAAGTGCATATAGCAACGCAGATTCGTAGCGTCTATATTCAAAAGATTGGTCGATTTATTGCAATACGATAAACAAAGAGTTGGTACATCTGTGAAAACATTGCGATTCTTTGGTGGACAAAAAAGAAGACAGTGCTGAAAAGGCTGTTTCACTTCTTTTTCAGGTGTGCCCATTTTCTGACCATCAGTTTAATGCAGCTTTTTACGGCTGATTTTCTGTACTAGGAAGATTTTAATCAGGCGATAGAAATAAATAAAACAATGAATATTTGTACAATTCAATTTAATATTTTACAGACCCGGTTTTAATGAGAAGCAAATTAAGCTCCAGCCATCAGGCGACACATTAGCGAAGTCATTATTGGATCTTTATTCAGAAGTCAGGAAAGGTATCGTTTTAGATGCATGTATTGTACCTTTTCCTCAACAAGGAATTGGGGTTCCATCATTTATTTCTCCTAACATAGGAGCAATGTATGTAGTTTGTCGTTTTAGTGGGTTTTGTTGGTTTTTGGTTTTGT
>JAVFBX010239462.1:0-10485 GCA_034783855.1 Mopalia kennerleyi | reverse complement strand
GGTTGCCATGGTTCATTAGATTGCTTGAGTTTTATGGTTTTATCAGAATATGGGTTAGTTTAGGGTAAGCCTTATACGTTGTTTCTAAGATTAGAAATAGGAAAAGTTATATCAGATTAGATTCGGTGTTAGTTTGAGGGTATGTTTAAGGAAAGATTTCAGGATTATTTTTAGGCCTTGATTCGTTTTGTTGAGTTGTGGACCGACTATATATAACCACTCCGATAACCGTTAAAACATTTGTTCATTGTAAGTCATACTCACCGGGTGCATTTGGGTCATATACCGTCTTGTTCTCGCTGGTAAAGTTTGGAACTAAGGCCGCATTGATAACCTGAGCGTCATCTTTCTTTTCGGCTTCATGTACAACGTTTTGTACCGGAACTTCGACGTCATTAGATTGTGCGTTCAATTTGTTTGTGTCATCATTTTTCACATCCGGTTTAATGGCGTCCTCGTGATTTTCCGCAGGATCGTTGGCATCATTGTTTTGAGCAGCTGGCTCTGCTATATTTGCTTGTTCAAGATTTGCTATGTCTTTTTGATTTTGTTCTATGAGCTTAACCGCATTCACTGCTTCTTTTGCTTCGCCTATGTGGACAGGCGATTCATTTTTGCTATTAATTATAACAGGTACCTTGTTTTTTTCTAGATTGTCTTTTCGATCCTGGGTCGAATCTTGGGGCTTCGCGTCGATTTTTGGCGGGTCGTCTTTTTCCTTGTTCCACCTTTTTATTATATCACCTTTAACTTTGTCTTTGCTTGCCGCCATATTAATTAATTTGTTGGCTATCTCTCGGTCGTCTAAGTTTTTCAAAGCCTTTTTTAGATGACTAATGTCTTTATTTGACAAGATCTCCTTGAACAGGTTCCAATTTTCTTTGTCTTCTTCAAGGCTTGGTTTTTGAAAGAAGATGAAAATACCAAGTATCCAAACAATTCCGACAACAACTGTTATTTTCAGGACAGACAATTTCAGTCTGGATCCCGCCATGGCGGATTTTTTTTCTGTTAGAAACGAAAACACAATATTGTCGTCTGGTTACAGGTAGAGAAGGAGAGAGAAAATATAACATAGGAAGTTTATTAACGGATAATTCGTTTTTATACTATTTTAAACCAGCTTTAAAAGTCCAGTAATTAGGTATTTTTGCGTCATTACAATAGTACATGGGACATGGATATTTTTTCTTAAAATGTGAAAACTGGAATATTTCTGTAATTTCGCCGTACAGATTTCTAGCGTTTCCGAAAGTTTAAATAAAGCCTACGCTGGATAACGATGTCTGACTGGACATTAGACATTGCTTTTATTTTATTGCTTTGCAAAGACATCAAATATCAACAAAACAAAAAAAAAACGCCCTATGTAAAATTTGACTTGTTCGTAAATCAATTAAATATGGCAAATTTTCTATTGCCACGTGTTAAATTGGTTTCAGTGATGCCCATTGACAAACTGCAGACATAGCCATAAATTACAGAGATAAAGTTGTAAATATAATGATAAGATGGTTAGACAGATTATATATTAATATTTAAAATTTTCACTAAGTTTAAATGATATAATAGGTCGTTCATTCAATCAATCAATCAATCCACTATGCCATATTTAACTCATCTTATTTTTAAAGATATAACACCCTTTCCTAATTAGCAATCTCGTGTCGGTGGGAAGTTGAACATTCGTTGAAAGTTTTATGTCTGTGCGAATAATAGAGTCAGAGTTATTCTCTAATGTGGGCACAATTCGGCGAATATAGTAATGGCACATTCATTGTCATGAATGTCTCGTGTCATTTAACACGCAGCAGTTTCTGACTTGTCGGGTCTGCTGTGGAATACACTGCTTTTACATAAGTTAAAAATTGCAGAGCATGGCGATACACACCAATCAATCATGTATCTAAAGATTCTGTTTGTGTGAATCTTTGATTAAAAACAGACTATTACAACAAAAATAGTCCATGAAATCGGTTAACTATTTAACTATAGTCATGAAACATACATACCTTTGTTAAGTCACCCTTTTGTCAAACGTATTCAAGTAATCCGATAATTCCCAGTTTTTCTCAACCAAAACCTCTTATTTCATTCTTCTAATATGTTGTTGATGTGTGTAGTATGGATTCTACCATCACGGTAAATATAATATCAACTGAATCCAATTTCGTTTGAAAGGCTGCACAAACATTATTTACAAGTATATTGTACATTAACGTAGTAAAACAACGGGGCTACTAGCCCACAGGTGACAAGATGTTACCTGGCTGATAGATAACAGACTGCCTTATTAGGTTTGCTAATCGATAATCGATCTGGCGATCGATCATTGGACCGTGTCGCGTTGTGGCATTTACAACCTAGTTAGGACTGAGGTCTTGTGCTCATTGGACCCTGAGTGAGTAAGTAAAAAAGCCCAACAAATGACATGGGCAGGTCTGGTTGTAAACCCTCTATATGTGGATAACAATTTAAATTATGTTTGATAACAGTACGACGTTTCGACATAGATGCTTATGTTGTCAAGCATAACCCATGTTGACGGCGAATAACTTGTTTGAGTGGCATTGAGCCGCTGATCATTATGCTTGACAACGACAATAGCATCTATATAGAAACGTCACACCGTTAATAAACACACGTTGTTATCCATATCTGAGCCTTATGTTATGAGTTTTGTGTATGTTTTTTAACTTTAAACCGGACAGAAATGGTGCTAAACTAAATGAGGGGTATCAATGAATTTATATGATTACACCGCAGGTATAGAAGCCGAACAGAGGCCGACATCTGATCCCTCGCAGCTCGACAAACTATTGCACCAAAAATGGTCGATGGGTCAGGCAACAGTTGTCGAGTAGAAGGGGGTACACCAGTAAATCGCCTTTAATGTTTACACAAATTGTTCGCAAGAAGCGGGCCCACTATTCCATCATTACATGTCCATCATGATGGTGTACACGTAATGTGTTTCAATATACAAATATCGACAGGGCAAAATTGATAGTATATTGTATTTCAATCAGCAGCCATTAAACAAACTGAGTTAGGCACTGAATCGCTAGCAGAAAATGCCGACCACCTAGACCACTCAGACATCGGGCCTTCTATATAAATAGAAGGTTAGACAGCTGAAGTCTAGGTAGCGGCGCGAATATCCATAAGGATGCATGCGCCAATATCACTAAACCACCCGAAGTCTAGGTAGCGGACATCTATTACCCCTCTGATAGGATAGTAACACAGGTCGCTAAGCTGAAAGCAATGATTTTATTTTTGTGTCTTTCAGAAAGTGAATATTAACAGTGTTTTCGTTATTTTGGGCAGATTCTAGTTTCATAAAATTACGCATGGAGAAACCAGTGCAGGAATGGAACCCACGACCCTCAGAGTTAGGCACTGAATCGCAGACCACCTAAACCACTCAGCCACCCGCCCTTCTACATAAATAGAAGGTTAGTCAGCTGGAGTCTAGGTAGCGGACATGCACTACCCCTTTGGTAGGAGAGTGACCCAGCTCCCAAAGCTGAAAGCGATGAGTTAATTGTTGTGTATTTTATAAAGTGAATACAGTATTAACAGCGTTTTTGTTATTTTGGGATAACACTATCTTAGTTTGAACAGATTATAGTTTAAGAAATTTTGCAGGTTGAAACCCATCCGGGAATCGAACCAACGACCCGAGTTTTGCACCGAATCGCCAACGGTAAATGTCGGCATCCTAGACTTTCTGTTCTTGCATCCCTCGACAAGCGGGCATTCTTTTATTAGAGGCTATGCAGACATTATTTGTCAATAGTCGATCATTACTGAAAGCAAACGACTATATCTATACGTCCAATATTGATATTGATTTATAGTGCCGCAAAGTAAACAACTTCTCTAGAAAAGGTTAACCCTGACGTGAAACTCAAGACAGAGTCTGTGGACCACCAAACCTTGCCTGGGGGAAATGGATAGTACCCGAAACCTCTTGAAAGTTTTTGAGCAGTTAAATTTTGACTCAATTTAAGAAGAATAGTCTGATTCGTCTAAAATGTCAAGTAAGTCGCGTCATTCATTGAAACTCTCATTTAACCACCGTAAAATGTAAATTTAATCCTACCTATAGGGTAATCAATGCTTGATATTCCATATAAATGATATCATTTAATCAATATAAATAATATGATAATCAAATGCTGCTTGGCTAAAGTTTCAAAATAAAAAGGGTCCACTTCAATCAGGAATAGTCTGACGATAGTGGCCTAGGTTGTGTTTCAGGTGTCTCCCTGTGAAGGGAGGAGACAGACGGGGCTCAACCTAGGCTATATAGGTAACACTGTGGAACAGCTGCAGAGCATTGCAAAGGCTGCCTGCTATAACCCCATATTCGATCACGTCACATCATAGTTGAAGGTCTGTTTGAAATCCGATATTAGTGATTTAATCTGATGTTAGTGGCCGATACTCTTTCGGGTAACTGTACCCAGCTCTTTCTAAAGTAACTAACAAATTAAGGCATTATTATTGTTAAATCGACATTGTCTTTATTTTTATTATAAACCGCGCTACTCATTTATACACATTTATACACTATTAATCAGCGGCGACAGACGTGATGGCGCGGGTTTATACCAAAGCAACTTTTATCAATAATCTTAGGAACAATGCAATCCTAGAGAAAATTACTCATTTTATTAACAAAAAGTATTCTCTAAATCAGCCACACGGAACAGAATCAAGGAAAACCCCTTCTGTGAGTGTTAATTACATATTTTAGCAACTGCAGCCATTACCGGTTGGTGGTGGGGGTGGACTTGCACCACTTGAAACATATACGTTTTCGTCGAAATACAATTAATCTTAAACAAACTAATTAACAAAAAAACAAAATAGAAAACAATTTTTGCCCTTCTTGTCCCATACGATGTCAGCCCGGTGTTTATGCGCCTATTCACAAAACTGGTTGCCCGGTCAAAATGATATTGTATTACACTGGGACAAAGCAGTAGACTTGATCCCTTCACTAACAGACACATTGAAGCTTCCTTATGAGTAGCATATTTTTCAATTGTAATATGTGCCCTTGATTCTCGGGCAGTAGTTGGCCATGGGCTTGCAGGCCTGCTTCTGAGGGTTAAAACGCCTGCATTTCCGAATCACCATGGTACAAAAAGCCATGCCTATAGGCTTCTTGTCACAGACGTAGTTGTTCAGTGTTTTCTGCACTCGACCACAGATAAGAAAATACGTTGTTAGTAATTAATTATGACACAAAATGCATTTCTAAGTCAGATGCATGATTTATCACATATAGCTCGAGATGAGTCCACCACTGGCAAAAGTTTAGCGTATATACTCATTATTAGGCTACCCCATTCTTACATCACAAGAATCCAGAAAAGGGATTTAAGAATAAAATTCTTATCCTGCCGCAGAACGAACTCCACTTCCAATTGATACCTGAGGGAATGGGGAGAAAGTTAAAAAAGAGTTTCCGCCCAATTCTGCTGGCTTAACTAATACCTGTATAAACAAAAATTCAAACGCGGGCCTTTTATTTCACGTGGGCGTCTTGTCCTACTTTACCTTACCAAGTACATACTCGTGGACGCCATATCATCGCCGCCATTATGACAAACATTATTTCATAAAATAGTCCGTCAAACTTTCCCCGTCAAAATGAAATTGGCAAGATTTATTTAAATGTGTGGATAGGGCTCATAAGCCGGTGTATAAGCTTCTTGGGAATAAAATGTCTGATTTTGATGCACCTTCATATATAAAGCACGTCAAAGCATAACATTAGTACACTGAGTAGCGAGAATCTCGCGTGGTAAGACGGTAATGGCAAAATCCGTGAAAACCGTTTATATGCTGTCGAAGGACAGGATAGCGACTCGTTTTAGCTCATAAGAAATGAAATATTGACAATGAAGATCATGAGAGCTAGTTCTTCTTCTCACATCCCTGGATTGGTGTCCATAATAAATAATCATTATTGTCTACAGAACCGATCGCCTAACGACCATGACAGCGAAAAGACCGTTGGTAAACAGTTTATGAGACACAGTTATCCCCCTTTGTCTGAACTCTTCAGTACTGGGACTCTCCATTGATGATAGAAGTTGTTAGTGCATGTTTCCATTGTCACGCTTTGGGCATCTTGAGAAGCCTTCAAACATTTTCCGGAAAAAACATTCACCAAAGATTCCTGTGAGGAAATAAAAGCGAGAATTAATTCCAGCAATAGTTAGATCTTGTGAATCCAGTAAAGATTGGCGAATGTATGGCAATGGATTACGCATTTGATGGAATAAGCCCTGAGAAATATAACTAGTTATTCATATGCATATCTCCTGTGTTCTCGAAATCACATTTATTTCCAAAATAGGCCTACAACCACCACAATAATCATTGGCGTATACTATTTCGTTTGCATCGTCTTTGATAGAAATCCGAACAAATTTTGTCAAGAAATCGGGATAAAAACACTCCAGTCCGACAAACTCTCCCAAATTTCAGCTACATGTACCTTTCAACGCTCAATTTGAAAGTAGAATTGCCCGAAGTTTCATTATGAGTTGACGACGTTAACACAGATGTATATGTGATGAGATACAGAAAGCTTTTGGGCTACGTCATCGGTGTAAACGTCATCAACTAACTTTCGCGTGACGTAGTTAAATTTCGGGATGAGTCTATTTTTGAATTGAAATGGTGAAAAATGACTGCAGTTTAGTCAATTATACCAAAAAGGAGTCTTTTTATCCTGATTTCTTGCCAGAAATTGTTCAGATTACCATAAAAGACTATGCAAACGAAAGCGTATACGCCATAGATTATTGTGGTGGTTGTATATTGGAAATATATGTGATTTCAAGGACACAGGAAAGGCCGCGTACGTTACTTCCGGTTTGTAATTTTTTTATCACTGTCTTAATATTACTTTATTTATTAATCTAAAGGCTGTTATGCTACTAAATAGTAGTAAAAAAAACGGCCAAAACCCACTATAAAATCGCGTGCTTTCTCCTTTAACCGGCTAGCCTATAGAAAGAGGTTAACTAGAGAATGGTGACATGTAACCTCGTATATACTGTCAGAAGTCTATCAAAGAGAAAAATGTAACCAGCCATTACCCAGTGTCAACAACATTGTGACTTTCAGAGGACTCCCATATAGTCCCATATGACTCATTGTGAAAGAAAGGGGAGGTTTCGTTTGTTTCGCGCAGTTTGAATGTTAAAATATACTGAACCCTTATCGGTAAAATATAACGTTTCCCTAGCGGTAGAAAAAGGGTTAGCATGATTTACCCATGATGCCACACCCAATTCATTTCCAATTGCTACACAGTGGCTGACCAGGGACATAATTACCCAGAGTTCCTCACAACTAAAAAGACAGGTGTCTGAAATGTGACGTCGCGGTTGCTTGCTGGTCTACATTGCCGTGGACATTACCATATGGCAGTTGCATATATACTTCTAGTTAATAGACGTCTGGTTGTACATATTTACCATTCCAAAGATACAACTCGGAATAGAGCAGCGTTATAGAGTGTAGCGGATGTACGGAGCAACGGGGGGACAGATGGACGGACTGTCGTGAACCTATATGTCCTCGCATGTAATCTATTATGTAAATTTACTTTATACCATCAAAACAGGCGTTAAACAAACTAAAGCACAAATTAATAGTCAAACTATTTTATTAGTTGACATGTCACGAACCTCTTTATATAACCACAGTTGTTGTTTTAGATTAGCTTCACATTTTTTAATCGCCACCCGTCCTTCCTCGATTTCGCTTACACAACCTGATCTTGCTGTCAACGTCTGATTTGCGTTCAATCGAAACAACTATAAAAGAGAAAAGTTATTTCTGCAGTTGAAGATTTTCTAGTCTTTACAATCAAACAATATTGACAGCTTTAATGTAATTTGCTGATGAAAGTGTTAAAAGCCTTTCTCATGAGAATTTTGCTTATATGATGGTATGTATTCAAAATACTCTAGAATAGTCCGGGAAGGCAGTTCCGGCGGTGTATTCCATGCAGCAATAGTAAAGCCATTAAATGTCAAGTGTTTCGATAGTGTTGGAAAGTTAATCTTCCTCCATAGCTAAGTAAAACAGTACTGCTAGAAACAAACTATCCTCAGCCAGAGGGCGACGCTAATTGTTTATGCATGATCTGATTAAGAAAACAGTTAATAGCCATAAGATGTGTGAAATAAAATATTTCTATTTATTTTGATCCTATATAGCTATATAGCTATAGCCTTGCCAGAACATTCCGATAGACATACTAGTCTATATTGAGTTTTAGCCATAGCTTTACAAATTATAAGATGGCATATTATCGACTGAAGCTGAGCCATCTCGTGATAATCACAGAAGGTTTTAATCAAATGGGTCAGACAACTTACCTGAAATCGAGCTCCTGTGCAGGGCTTCAGACGGAGAGACGGGCCACTTGTGAAGAGTGACAGGCATGACCCCAAGCGTTTGTTAGGAATCTGAAAATAAGAACCAAAATATCAGTACTTTGTGTTCTCTCATGTCAAATTGGGTAGGCCAATATGAAGAAAAATTGGTCGCTTGCAAGGCGCTGATACGCAACTACAAATTTTGCAAGGCGGAAGTAAAGAAATCGTCGGAAAATGCACCTGATACACTATTGGTCAGATTTTACTGCTCGATGACTTGCAAAAGATCACGTTAATTCCCGTCGCTGATGGACAACAATGGCTGCTTGCAGTTTTTTTCTGTTATGATAGTTTACTGTTTAAAAATTGGCCAGGATCTAGCTTTCAAACAAACAGCTTCATCTCGCGTGATTCTCGTGTTTGTGGTGTTATAACTGATCTCAGGGCTGGTATCTGTATGAATAGGAATACAATTTTTCGACGGAAGCCAAATCTCCGTCATAAGTGCACTATTTCCAAACGGATAAACAGCAATGTTGTCGCCGATAGAATTTTGTGTGGCTTTAGAATGCGGAATGTCCTTAATGAGTACATTTTGCCAAAAATCCGAAACATATAGAAACTAAAAGTCCAAAGCGATAGACGCAGTACATTCGAGAACTTCACCCCGCATAACCACTTAATTTGATAAGCACATGGTGACAAATTAATTGTCAAAGTCATTAATATTTCGGAAATCAATGGACGAGGACATAAAATGCCATCACATATAATAATATTAACGAGTTTATTTGGTTCCCCTATACAAAGCGATGTCCACTTTGTCTTGACGCGATAGTTGTCCAGTTCTGATTCGTAAATGAACCAGAAATCATTTCGATCCAATAATGTTGTTGAAAAAAGGACGTCAGTTCAAACACTGGCATAAGCATAACGGGCATGTTTGAGACACATGCATTATTATTTATCATCTTTCTACATTCCGCAAACAGCATTTGTTTTATGAACTAAACAATAGCTCGTTTATAAATGCATAGCCAATGTTTTGGCTAAATAAATAATGACTTTATTTTTTTATGAATTTATAATGCATGTATATTTTACATGGATTGAATAACCGAAAAAATGGTTTGAATTTCATTACAAAAATATTCTAGAACAATTTGATATCACTTACGGTTCCAAGTTTGCCGGGAATTGATAAACTGGGAAAGACGTTCTTTAAATACCACTCAAAGTTATGACACTTAAGGCGTCGTCTTAACTCATGTCTATCTGACACATTCCCAATGTCGCCCTGTATTAGAAAATAAGCAGAAAAGCTTTACAAAAATTCATCACAATTATCCCATAAAATTTAATTACGTTTTAAAATAATCCGATCATCTCATTTTTTAAATAAATCTTCACGCATGCATAGTCTTGTTGAACTCATGAAACGACTATACCAGAGGCTCAGTAACTGTGAACATATCACATACTATATGTTTGTAGCAATGGGAAGTGACGGGAAGATGCGATCATCAATACACAACTGCATCAAACTGTTTATATACAAACAATATTACATAATAAGTCTGGTTTTACGAATAATGGAAGCCGAATTGAATAAAACTAATTCCCACCAATATGAACATAAAACTAATTCCCGCTAGTATGAGCATAACGCTTATTCCCGCCAGTATGAGCATAATGCTAATTCCCGCCAGTATGAGCATAAAGCTAATTCTCGCCAGTATGAGCATAATGCTAATTCCCGCCAGTATGAGCATGAAGCGAATTCCCGCTAGTATAAGCATAACGCTTATTCCCGCCAGTATGAGCATAATGCTAATTCCCGCCAGTATGAGCATGAAGCTAATTCCCGCCAGTATGAGCATGAAGCTAATTCGCGCCAGTATGAGCATAAAGCTAATTCGCACCAGTATGAGCATAAAGGTAATTCCCGCCAGTATGAGCATAACGCTAATTCCCGCCAGTATGAGCATAAAGCTAATTCCCGCCAGTATGAGCATAAAGCTAATTCCCGCCAGTATGAGCATAAAGCTAATTCCCGCCAGTATGAGCA
>JAVFBX010239451.1:0-10485 GCA_034783855.1 Mopalia kennerleyi | reverse complement strand
GAAGTAGAACCATGGGGTTCTGCTGTTTTGTTTTTCTCCAGAGCAACTGGGTAAGGAACTGTTAGGTGAGCTTCCTGCACAGACACACTCTTCACTTGAAGGTGCTGTTCAACTTGAACAATTGGTGCCTGAGTGCTTGGCTGGACAATGATTGGTGCAGGAGTTGTCATCTTTCCAAATGATGCAGCCTGTAAAAAAAAAACGTTTTTAAATCCGTATCCAATTCTAATAGTTTCCCTATCTCCTGCATGTTTTACTTTCTTAAAACAGGGTGTCTAAATGAGACAAATTTTCTTTCAGGGTGCCCAAAGAATGGGTGGACACCCCTCTGCCTAAGCCCTTGTATAGTATACTTACAGATTATTATTCTTTAACGCCACACTGAAGGCTATTTCACTTATGTGACAGCGATGTTCTCCAACTGTCAAAAGTTGGAGTACAACAAGACAACTGTCAAAAAGTGCTCCATAGTTAAAATGATGATGACTTTGTTTATTTTCTGTCAACCAAATCCTATTGGTCAAATTTCGTGGAGGTAAAAACCTGTATAAGCCATGATATTTCTCATGTCACAAGGATTTCACTGGTAATATAAAACAGACCTGGCCATGTCCACTTCAAATGCTTTTTCTAGATTTAATAAAATAGTGGCGAATTTTTGCAGTGCAGCAGACTTTTTTGATATAACTGGAATCTGCATCGTCATGGCAGCGGATGCCATCAAGGGAGATAATTCAGTGTGCAAACAAATGGAACACTGAGACAGAAATAAATTTCAATGGGGCCTTCAGTATAGTCATTCAAGAAGGTACACCCTGAGAAAAACTTGAAAAACTAATAGTATTCCATGATGCCCAGTAGAGGTCATTATGTGCCTTCAGAGGACAAGAAAGGATCAGGGGCCTGTCTTATGATAAATGCGTAGCCTACGTTGGACGTAATAACAAGGACGGCCAGTGCTGAATGCATTGTGTCGTCTCGATAATTACGTACAATGTTAGCTTCGTAAGACAGGCCCCTGATCTGCACATATAAAAATTTTAAAACAAGTGTTTTTTTGCACTTACCACCATTTTTATCACTCCAAAATCCAAAAGTCCAGTGGCCCCCGTTAAAAAATCTTCACCATCTTTCAGAGGTTCAGCTGAAATGACAACTGTTATTTCCATTGACAAGCTTGTGTTTAATCTAGTGTAAAATTATTAATTTTATCTGTGTTTTATTTTATTAAATGGGGATGTTAAAGTAGTCAACAACGAAAACTCAAGATTGTGTGATAGGTGTTATCTCCACGATCGGCTGTGGATCATTTTATGGGAATCTCACATACATATAAGACCTGGTAACTTTGAATTTTATCAGATTTTGAATGGGACTTTCTTTCATGACCAAAAACTTTGAGATGAAAACCCAATTTTCTGTCACTAACTAGCCTCCATTAAATAAGGAAATGAAGCAATGTTGTCTTTACTTAGCACTGGAGGAAGATTAATTTTCCAACATTAGGACAACACTTCACTTCTGATTTGTGCTACTGTCAATTATTGTTGGAATACACCGCCATCATATACAGTAAGTGAAATACCCTGATGCAAGGCATAAAATACCAATCAATAAATCAATAGCTTTCAGTTGTTTTTAAATATGCACTGTAAAAATATTAAGTTCAGCTGTTAATATTTTGAATAACCGGCACCTGTAACTGCAAAGACTGTGGCAGCTTTGACAGTTCTCTTACAGCTGTCCCTCAGGTACCTGGCCCGCTCATCCACCTGTCTGAGATGACGGAAACATGATTTACAACAGGATGCTTGGCAGACGATAAGACCGATGTAATTCTTCACCCAGTCAGTTAGTTCTTTCTCCAGATCCTCACTCGACTCGCTTCCAAGTTTTCGAAAAGACCTTGTTTTCTCTTCTCTTGATGTACCACAAATTAAACATCTTAAAGTAAAGTCTGCTCGAACCAAAGTTGTTTTTTCCCTGCCATTGGCCATGTTAAATACAGCTTCTAATCATGATTGACTTTCTTATAAACATATCCGATTTGACAGAAAAAAAGTCTGCTGTTTTAGCAGGTCAGCAAGTTCTTTATGAGTGAGGTCAGTCATTGACTCACGTGCTTGATATGACAGATGGTGAAATTTATAAGAATGTACATTATCAATGTTATATAAGCTTATCTCCGACAGTCCAGGATTAAGGGATTATCAGCCCATTATATTTGATTTATATCTGTATCTCTAATAGTCTATGATACCATTATTATCAGAAGCCCATTAACTTCAATCAGTTATTACATATTATATGTACAGATGTATAAATTAAATGTATGTCAATTGTCAAGATAAGATCAAGGTAACGTCAATGATAGCTCGAACACTGGGCTGCCTGTTTTAAAATTCGGACATTTGACGTGTAAGGGTGATGGTTCTAGTACGATAAATAAGTCAACAAAAAGAGATCTTCTCAGCTATACGTTACTAGTCTTATGCTTTATCAACGGTCAAGATATATGTTCAAAATATATAAATACCGGTACCAAAACGGAAGAGATCACTGCAACTATAATGCTATATAAAAATATCCTAGCTTTCGTTGATTTTGTATTTGGAAAAGGTCCAGATTTGACTAATATTGGAAACCTCTGTATTTATTTCACTGGCCGTTGTTGTCAGAATCGGCTGTCATTGCCAAAGAAACTGATCCGACCTAATCATGGAACTTTGTACTTTGCACTGCCGAAAAAGTCAATATAGCTTACATCTACTTATAAAATTACATGTGTTAACGTCAAACACATCTTACGACATTGTCACATTGGAAAATTACTCAAATTAAGTGTAAAGTGAAGTTTAAAGTTGAACGACTTTCCGTGTCAAAACTAGCTCGCCACTACAACACGTTCAATGGGAAGTACAAATGTCTAACTATAATAATGAAAAATTGCGCGGACACGGACTTTTAAGATACCTTTTACTGCAAGACAACTGATTTAATAAATTATCCAGCCCATTAGTTTATAATCCTATAGTTAAAGGTAAAATGATAAAAGTACTTATATGTGACTGTTTGTGGAACCACTGAGAATTGTGAGAAATTGCAAAACTCTGCATGTTGTTTATTTATAAGTAGATTACTATATTTGCCGATGTAATTTCATGAAAATTAAAAAAACTCCACATATCCAATATTTCCATGACTAGAAGCAGTATGTTTCAAGCAGTTAATATATCGTCTTTTCTAAGCAATGGTGGAACATTATTTTTCCATCACCACAAAATATTTTACTTACATTTAATGTTTGTGACAGTGTGGCTTTATTGTTTTAGTATATGGCCGTCCATCAACCAGTCAGACCACTCAACATAGTGCTGCCCACTACACATTTCACTGCAAATTACTCAAGCGACAATATCCCATCTACAGAGCCACAACTATTAAACTATCACGTGGCTGACTTATTGTCTCCAAAGTGTGCCAGGTTAAATTTTGCTGTGAGAATCTATAAAAAATATATTGAGGAGATGGTCACAAGATCTCTGGAAGAATATTTACGTTTATGGACATAAATGTAGGCCTACTGACCAATTTCCAGTGGCTAAGAAAACTGTTGTGCATTTTCCTTTTTATTGTTTGTCTATCGTCATAAATAAATCATTTAAAGTTTAATATTTGAAGTTGTATTTAAGTAAAGTTGTTTATTTTATATTATACATATTACCAGAAGTCTATTAACAGTTTAATAGTAGACTTCCGTAGACTTTGAACAAGACAATGAGAATAACGTCTCAATATCAATCTTTTGGGTATATTTCCACTTGAATACAAGTTCATCCCACCTTATACTTCCTCCAGCCACAACAGGCTGTGCCAGCAGGAACAACAAGAAAAATATCAATATTGAGCACATGCATCATATGAGATACCGGTATCTGGGAGCTACTGTTATATAAATACTTAACGAAACTCTTGAGGTTCTAAATAATTTATTCATCTTGAGAAACAAATAATTATTTTAGTGCATCAAAAAAAACATAGACTATGCTATTAACAAAGTATGATTAAATAATGAATAAACCATCATGAGTCAACATTCTATGAAGGGTTTAATACATAAGTCCATAAGCGAGTACAGCGCTATTTAGGTCCAAAATGTTTTAACAACAAGGCTCCTCAATTTAATTAGAATACACTAGTTTCCATGTGTAACTTGAAATAAGTATGACAATATCATTTTCAACACAGAATGGATAAATGTTCAGATAAGTTAAGAAGTGAGTTGGGCCATGAAAACAGGTGCTATATTTACAGCTATTTACCCAAAGCATCTACTGAAGTAAAATAACACAAGACATATATTTCGTAAAACATGTTTTTGATAACTAAGTTTGAAAATGCTTAGTTGAATAGTTGAGGGGCACTCACATAATTACTGAATGAAAATAGAACACATTGTGAATGAGCTTTTTACAATGGGTTGTGTGTGATTCAGTACAGTATGATACAGCAATAGTCTTTTCAGTAGGTTTAGAAGAAGTGGCGATGTAACTCAATGGTTTACACTGGACCACTTGCCCAGGGCACGTACAAATTGACCAGGGCAAATCGATGTTAGCTTTCACTTGCTCAGAATGGCAAGTCTTTTTTTCAGCACAGGTACTGTATTGTTTTTACATTACTGGGTAAGTGGATTAGGACTTGGCAAGCATGCAAGAGAATAAGTTTTGGAAATTTGTCAAGGTCTTTGTCTATATAACCAAATATCGAACCTAAAGTCTGTGTGATAGACCATGTGATAGTGATACATATATTATACTATACATGTATATATACAGCATTGGTTTTCCTCTCGTCACTACTGATTTTCAAATTCACCAGTTCTCCATTATGGTGACTTGTGAAAATGAAATTTACGTCTATATATACAGATTGATGCTAGCCAGAGACCCAAATAGAGGAAGGCAAAATGTTCGTTCTCTAAACAATTAGTAACGTTCAGAACAACCAAGAGTATGAACATCGGTAAAGGGGAAGAAGTCTCAATTCCAATTAGATTTCACAAGACTGTAAACATTGGTAAATGGGAAGGAGACTCAATTCCAACTACTAGTAGATTTCAACAATTTCCATGTACATTTTGAAAACATTTAGTATTAGTTTTGAGCAACATTTAGAAGTGGGGTAACATAATTATGCAATTTCTGGATAGCCACTTCTTGTTTTGTGATAGAACACAACGTTTCGATACATATGTATGGAAACATTGTGATCTATCACAAAACAAGAAGTGGTTATCCAGAAATGGTATAATAACATTTAATATTGTATTGATCTCAAAGTCAGCATAACAAAGAACAAGAAGCGGTTCATGAGAACTACTAAGTCAATAAGTGATTACACTAAAATCTTTTAAAGATGCTACAATTTAACTGTTTTGAAAGTTATCTAGTAAAATATTGCACCAATATACATAGCAGTATATTTCAATAATTTGTTACCAAAACATATTTTATAATTGTAGAGAAAAAATCCATTTGAATGATTTCACAAAGGTTCATACATAGCACTAAGACTTTCAGCGAACAGTGCCAACACCGTAGCGACAGGGTTACATAGAGGCTCATAAATATGAACACTTTCCCAAGAAAAGGCTGCCAAAGTTTCCTATTTGTATATACATAATAAACTAGTGTGTTTTAAACCAGGAATCCTCCACCTCTAAGGGCAACAAAGTCAGCCAATCAGGCTTCAAATTATCCTTGCACAGTTGCAAGCAAGCCTGGAGTGCAACCCTTTGTAGCAAGATTTAAATTACATGTATGTATTATAACAGAAAGAATATCAATAAAATATCCAGCTTTGTGCATGTGAATATCTTGACAAATTAAAATGTCAAACAGCTAAATATTGTATTTCTTCAAAACTTCCTCATATCCGCTACAAAATGATTTGTGCATGAGAGCATCTTTTATTGTGAATAGAACCAGGCCACAATGACAGGGTTTCTTATGTTCCACTAAGAGATGTCCTCCACGTACATCTCTGTGAGAGAATACCCTGTTACAGATAGGACAGGTGTGGCGTTTGGCCAAGTTATGGGTTCTCATGTGAGATCTAAGGTTAAGTCTCGACTTAAAAGTCTTCCCACATGTGTTGCACAGATGACTTCTCTGATCCAAGTGAGAGTTCATATGATAGTCTCGCTTAGACCTCACCAGGAAACCCTTTCTACAAATTTTACAGTTATAAACCTTACCACCCTCATCGTGCACTGCTTGCCTGTGCTTTTTTAGCCCATATTTACTGGGGTAACCTCGGCCGCAAGTTTCACAAATGAACTTCTGTCTTTTTTCTGGACCAGCATGCACAATCATGTGTTTTTCCAGGTGCTTCTTTTCAATAAATTTGGAATTGCACAGCTCACAGGAGAAAGGGCGCTCTGCCAGATGAACTCGAAGATGTAATCGAGCTAACCTGAAGGTACTTAGAAGAATGGAACACAGGGTACATTTGAATTTTTGAGTTATGTTGTGCCTTTCTCTATGCTTTTCATAGATGTTTTTGTCTTTGAATTCCTGGGCGCAGCACTCACACTGGTACTCCAGGATTGGTGCTGGTAAATCAGGTATAGGTTCCTCTATAGCCGTGGTAATGGGCTCTATATACTGGTCATGGGTTTCCTCCCAATGGTACTTCAGCTCTCCGGATGATCCAAAATCCACTCTACAGAGAGCACAGCGTTTCACAACTGGCGCAGTTTTTTCGTCAACATTTTTGGAAAAGGGCTTTTTATGAGTGACTGACATCTTCCTGCGAACATAATCATCCCAACAACTGTGTTTGAGGAGAGCTAACTGTGTGCGGAACTCTCTGGTACATTTTGAGCAGCGATAAAAATTACACGCAAAATGAGTCTTCATATGCACCCTCATTTTTCTCTTAGTCGTAAGTCGTTTATTACAATAAACACAGATCATGGGCTTCGTCAGTCCATGTTCATAGAGAAGATGTCTCCTAACACTCACTTGGCAATTAAAGATGGAGGCACACATTTTACATTTGTACTTGTGATTATTGACTTCCATGTGGTCCTGAGCAGTATCAATACATATGAAACTATGTTTCTCATTCCAATGGTCCTTCAGGGAAGATGTAGAGTCAAATGCTGTATTACATAAACAGCACAATGGAATCATATTGCCAAACCCTATCAATGAAGAGTATATATCAGGGGAGATAACCTCTGAAATGTCCTGGTTATCAGCTTTATCCTCAACCACCTCCACCGAGGGCATTCCTTCATCAACAGACAGTGTGGAAGCTGTCTCTGTAGGGTTATCGCGCATTATGCCATGGACGTTGTCCCAGTGATCTACAACCATTGCTGTACGAGGAAATATCTCTTTACATAGTGGACAAGGAAAAACTCTCCCATCTTCTAGTTCTTGATCTTTGTGGTCTTCTTTCACGGTTTCAAATTTGTCACCAAGTTGAATCCTTTCCTGTGCATGTGCCAGCCAACATGGGTGTCTTTCTAGCTGAGTACGAACATTAAACTCTGCTGAGCATTCTGAACAATGCAATGTATTAACAGGAAAATGGGTAGCTAGATGGACCTTGACTTGGCGCTTGTACTCGAATTGTTTCTCACAAATAGAACATGAGAAGAGTTTCTCAATTGAATGAGATGTTTTGAGATGTTCCATAAATTCTCTGTCATTGTCTAGAATGAGGTCACAGTGAGAACATTTAAAAATGTCCAGAGCAGCCTGAGTATCACAGTTCTCCATTACCAGATCCTTCACTAAATCCCCATGTTTCTCTTCCCAATGGTTACTCAGACCCATTGATTTGAAGAAGGCCGTTTTACAAACAGTACACAGAAAATATCGCATCTTTTTTGCTGCTCTTATCAATTCCACTTTGTTAACATTGATGGACGGTTTTCGCTTCTTTGTTGGGTTTTCTACATCATATGTGTGGTCTGCGTGTTTCGATTTTCTTGCTTTCTTTCGATTGCTCGGTTGCTCACCTTCATCCGTTTCCATTTCAGACGATGCTAAACCCGCAGGTTTAAAAGGGCTGGAACTAAGAGTCTTGTTTAGAATTGAAATCATATTTTTAACCTTGTCATTATCATAAGCTTTTGCAGCATCTTTTTCAGCAGAAGTTATTGGGCTTACCTTTAGCACTTCTATTTTTTTACCCAAAAATGAAACCACTACTGCACCTTTTGTCGACGTTATTAAGTCATTGAGAACTATTTTCTTATTCGCTCCAGCTTCTAAATGGTCTTGTTTGCTTTTAGATTCTTTATTGAGAGAGACATTTTCAGGAGAGCTACTTATGGTTTTAGCATGCATACTCGAAACTTGATTTGACTTTTCAGGACAAATTTCAGTCGGTTTGACTAGCTTTAGTGGATTATTGTTTCTATTCATTGTTGGAGTAACCAAGATTTTTCTTAGATAAGGCGTTGTTGCAGCAGTAGCTTGCGTGGTATTATCACTTTCAACGATAGTTGGTTTTTGTTGAACAGGTTCTATCATTACAACGTCAGATTCTATTTGTTCCTGTTCAAGTAGCTGAGTAGTACCTGTGTGATTTTCTGGCATTATGGGTGTTATTAAACGAACAGGACTTGATGTGGTCAATGTAGAACTTATTGGATAAATTGGAAAAGGATTGGTTGTTGCTATTACAGAATTTTGACCTTCAAGTTTAATTGGGGTCACAACATTTGTAGCACTTCTTAAACTGGTTGCATTTGTCAAACATGTTGCATCCACTTTTCCTTGGCTTGTTACAACATCTGTCAAACTTTTTGCATCAACTTTTTGTGGACTGGTCACAGTATTAGTGGAACTGTTTGCATCAACCGTTTTTGGACTGGACACAGTGTTTGTGGAACTGTTTGCATCAACCGTTTTTGGACTGGTCACAGTATTCGTGGAACTTGTTGCATCAACCTTTTTTGGACTGGTCACAGTACTGATGGAACTTGTTACATCAACCTTCCTTGGACTGGTCACAGTATAAGTGGAACTTTTTGCATCAGCCTTCCTTGGACTTGAAGCGGCAGATGTAGCAGTTGAAACCAGTTTTCCTGGGGATGGCATTCCTAATGTGGACCGTATATCAAGCTTCACTGGGAAGGCTGTGCCAGACTTAGAACTGGAAGTCACAAGTAAAACTGGGAGGGATCTTGGTGGTGTTACGTTTTTATTAACAGCAGTAGCAGGACTTAAAATAGCCAATGAGGAGCGTCCTGAACCAAGTTGACCTGCGCTGGACTTGGCTAACGGAGACTGTTGAATCTTAGCTGGAGGCTGAATGACTGTATGGGTCTTGACTGGACTAGATGCAGCTGAAGTGGAACGTCGTGTAACTGGTTTCTCAAAGTTTGGAATAAAAACAGCATCTTCATCTTGGTGTGATGAGTTTTTAGTGGGTTTATTTACTGGCGATTGCTTTAACACACCACCACCAAACTTGTCATGGTACACTTCTTTGGTCGCTTTAGATTTCTCTTCAACAGCTTTATTCAAAGAAACCTGTTAGAAAAAAATAAATAAAGGAAAGATAGATATTCAAAAACTACAGCAGAGTGAGCAAAGATATGACAATACAATGACATCACAAACATATCAGCTTCCTGTTCCTCTTTAGTTCAGAAAGCTCCAGGGCAACATGAAGCTCCCTCCAGACACCCACTATTTGACCATGATAGTCTTATAATCCAACATACACATTTAATTAGATGTATTTAAGTTGTACAAACATGAAAAATATAGCAAAATGTGATAGTTAATTACCGGATTGAAGTACATGTGTATATATAAAGTTTTGATCAGAACTATTCTTAATATTAAACTATTGTTGGGATACGTTCTGGTTAACAAAGCATGGCATATCTTAACATTTGACCTAGACAATTGCAATATACAAATCAGTCATGTTTTGTGGAATTTTGTGATTGATTGATTGGAGTTTTACGCCGTGCTTAAGGGTATTTCACTTATATTACGACAGTGTATTCCAACAATAATTGACACCAGCACAACCAAGATGTGATGCGTTTCCATAATGTTGGAAAGTTAATTTTCCTCCAGTGCTAAGTAAAGACAGCAGATAATCAGAAATTCCATTAATAATAAGATGTACAAAATACATGTATACTACATGTTTAGAGTTTAACATCTAAAATACTTAAGTCACATGTGTTTCTTAAATCTTGTCATAATAGCCATTCATGTAATCACACGTCATTATTTCTGGGTCAATGTGTGATAATATGTTTGATTGGTTTGTTTGGGGTTAAACGTTGTAGTAATGTACTCAAGGGTATTTCATTACTACAACGTTTAACCCCAAACAAACAAACAAACCAATCAATTATCAGACCTTGACCTATAAATAATGACGATGAATTATCCACATCACACTGCATCTTGCCTTTTTACGGTGGACAACTGGGGGGAC
>JAVFBX010239440.1:0-10485 GCA_034783855.1 Mopalia kennerleyi | reverse complement strand
GGATTTCAAATTATCACGTGACCATAGACTCGTTTTCATTTCGCACGAAGAACCATGTTCCTTAGCAAAGAACCCTTCTTCACCACGAAGAACCTTTTGGTCGTTGATTTTGTCTGAAGAACCATTTACCACCATAGGTTCTTTGAAGAACCTTAGTGACATACGAAGAACCATTTCAGAACCTTTTTTTCTTAGAGTGTAGGGGCTGTCCTGTTTTGGATTTGTTTTGTAGGCCTGCCGATTAGAACGCAGGTCCTGTCAGCTAGAGATCCGGGTTCACATCCCGGTGGAGGCAACCAATAGTTTGTTTCTCTGCAATCCGAATATACATCCTCAGTGAAGAATTTGTGACCATAAACGCAGTTCAGAGATGATCATTGCAAAAATGCCACCCTGCGATTTTGTTCATTTGTCTTGTGCCGCCATCTCGCATCTGTACTCTATAAAACTTTTTATACGCCCAAACAATTGATAGGCCATTCACACGGAACAGTCTGGCGTGTTCTGATTGGTTCAACCAGAGCCATGACTCGTGCGACCAATCAGACTTGACCGGTGATAACTGGTTGATTGACCCAAGCATTACCTCGCTTCACGGAGAAATCCCACGAAGATTTCACTCACATCATTTTTGACGAACAGTCTATAAATGGAATCCTTTTAGCAGATATGATTTATTTGCGAAAAAAGCCATGCGTTGCTTCAAAACATTTACAGTAGTTTTATTTAACAAACATAGAAACTTCACAAAAAAGACTTTGTCAAAAACCATCAGATTTAGCTTATTTTAAAATTGTGCACATATAATTTAATTAAGTACTAATTAAAACTGTTTTAAATCGCTTATTATATATTACTTTAATAACATGTTAACATCCAATTCCTTACAAATAGGCGTAAGTCGTTTCCAGCCCTCCTAACACTTTCTAATTTAGCTGATTAATTCACTTCAAGCCAATCTCAAATTTACACTTTGAATATTTTGAAACTCAAATTTAATCTGTACGGACAATTAACTTACGAGCGCTTGGCTCTGGTGGAACCCTTTTTGGTTAGAGTGGAACCCCCTTACAGCAAGTGTTCCATGTATTTCTTCCTATCTTAATATATGAAAGAACTGCTGTTGTCCTTATGGTTCCATATGCAACCATACTCTTTCAGCGAACCCTCAAAAAACCATTATTTCTTAGAGTATAGGCCTACATTCAATCTGGATGTGTTCCGGACGAGATTTTGTTTGCTAAAAAACAACCGAAACGCGGCATTCTCGAACGACTCACCCCCCCCCCCCCCCTATATTTCTAGCTTCCGGTTGCACTGTTGCTCTGAGAACTAGGAGCCGACATGAATCCGATAAGTTTTTGTTGCATTTGTACAGCGCTTGTGTTCTCCGCCATTGTTTGCTACCTAAGACACAGAGAGAGATTCCCACAACTCATTGGCCGTTTGACAAGTGAAATCACTTTAATACGGCATTAAACACATGAACTGGATAACATAAGCGAGAAGTGATGCAAATATCACTGTTTCTGGTGACCGTGTGTTTTCAAAATTGAAAGATATGTTAACTTCATGCAAGATGGAAAAGGTAATAAAATTGTATTTAAGACATTGTTCCCTTTCAAGAAGACCTCATTTGTTTCAATTTCTCTCTTCCAACAAAATCTTATCTGTAAGACAAAAGAATACACTAATACCAGAAGTCTATTGCTAACACGTATATGTCCAGAGTTATGCGTAGATTGGTGCAAATCCAAGAAAACATCCCGCAAACGCTTAACAGGCAGTCAGAATTACCACCACATTCTCAAGAATCGTAATCATAACCTCAGTTTCTCACAGAAGTGCCATTTTTCAGTCCTTTATTGTTTTTAAACTTTTGCTTACCATACAAAGTTAACGGTTTTTCAATTCACAAACATTTCCAGTTTATACTCCTTGAGAAAGGATCTATAGCTCAATTGAATGACTAATTTTTGACAGTGTCCCTTAATTTTCAATGGCTGTTGTCATGCAAGTTATTACCAACTCTATACAGTTTTGCTTAATCTCCCCAATTTTGCTACATCGAAATTAACCGAGTAAAACCATGCTATCATCTAAATATTGTATCTAGGACATTTTCAATAAAACAAAATCACACATAAAATTTACACCCTGTAGCCGTTTGTGGTACTATGCATGTTTTAGTACATTTGAATATTTATGGAAGCAACAATTAATATTGTATGAATTAAAAACAAGTATTATTAGAATGAATGATATAACGTCTACTAGCAATACACACAAATTACACACACAATCTCAACCAAATGCAACCCAGTATCCTGAGTTGAACTTTGACGACAATTTTTTTAAAATGCATTTTTAGCAAATATAATTTACACTCACACAAAAGCAGTGTACGACAAATATGACATATTCAATTATATGATGGATAAAATCCAATTAATAGATTGTTTATTATTATCCGTCTGTCGCACACACATACAGTTAATGCAATCACTATGCTACACACACAGCGTAAAAGGACAATCTCCAAATCAGGACCTCAGTGTGTCGGAATGCTCAAGTTTCAGAGGTATTTATGAGAGGATAAAACCCACAATAAAATATCGCTAAATTGTCAAAATATCAAACAACCCAATAATACGTTGCCTTATTTGCAGTTCATTAGAGTACGCTGAGACACGAGCTTTAAAGCCCCTTTAGTTAAGTTCTTTAACACAATGTCAACAGTTTTCTTCGCTCCTATCAAGGGGTCAGTCCAAATAATGGCAAAATCCTATTCCTCTTGGATCCAAGATCTGAAAATTCTTGCGGTTCGATGTCTTCGACTGCCGCGTTACACGGTCGGCACATACACCCTCTGGGCAGTGCTAGTCGCATCAGGACTCGACGAAAAGGCTTTGGGCCATTGGGGTCCGGGCACAACACGTTGACTCGACGGACAACAGATTTGCGTTCCTGACAACACTGACATGACCGTTCTATCATAGACAAGCGTGTTAACGACGCCTGGGTATAGGATGGACAACTTCCTTGACAAGCGAACGACAGCATCCGTTTTGGCAAACAGTCTCGGTATGCAACTGTGTGCACAACTCTGCGCATGCGGCACTCACCGCTAGTTCCGGTACTCAAACATAGACATACGACAAAGGTGCATAGGCCGAATATCTGGAGTTTTTCTACGGCTGTATGGAAGGCTGTACGGGCCATCGTTTTCTGAAAGTAGAAAGTCATAATAAATTCATTTTAAAAAACCATAATAATCATATAGGCCCATCTTACATTTATAAGCTGGTTTAACGAAAACAATATATAGCATTTATATTTATAAGAAGTAACACAGACATCAGGAAGACACTAATTGTCAATTCTTTCAAACTGATTTATGTATTGAAGAATCTATGTAATGTTTGCTCTGTAAGTTTTAAACTTTCCCAGTACCTCTAGACTGCTATTTCCAGTACACCACTTAACTCCATGACTGAGAGAGGCTATGTGTGTGTCCCCGTGTCTCTGTTGAACTGGTCCTTATTTGGGGGAGGGGTTCGAGGCTGCGCCCCAACGGTTTTCGACACTGAGAGGAAATAACAGTTAAGGTCACCTCTCTCATGCGAGGAGGCGTAAATGAGTATTTTAAAACCAGTGCAATAAACACAACGTAATTGATAGAATAAAAAAAAAAATGCTATAGGTAGCAAGCTACACTGACATGGTGAGTGTCATAGAGGAATGGAATTGTATTTGCCAAAAACCAGCTTTTTGGGAATACAATATTAACAAAATATGTATAGTCTTTTAAAATAGTTTACCAATATTTTAGCTTGTTTAGCGGCTTGGAATATACCATTAAACCAGAAAAAACAAAAACAAAAACAAAAGAAAAAGAAAAAAACCCAGACAACTGAGAATGCATTTGTCTAAAAACCAACGTCCTGCAATGTGAAAGTTGGTCTCTGTGGGTAAGTTGTATTGACTTACAGTAGAATGATGCAAGTTTGCTGTTGTAACGTCACGACTTTAGAATAAGAACTAAATTTACCAATAGGCATAGTAGGCCATTGGCATAGGGCCCACGGGTGTCTGGAGCCCCACGGGATAGATTGGATACTGAAATATGCCAACATTTCTGTAAATTTGGGGCCCCAACATTTAGTTTGGCCTAGGGGCCTCTGTACACAACCGACATACGAAAGAAATACCAAATGTCGTGCACGACATTAAACACCAACTAATCAATCAATGAACAAAAGTTTGTCCTCCGTTAATCAAAACGTCCTGCCCGGGGCAAAGCGCTAGGTGGGAGTTACGGTTTCTAAGCGGTCTACGCTATAGCGAAGCATGCTTGTTGATATCATTTGCTATCGTCAAAAGAATAAACACAGGATCATTAGTATAGAACAATGTAGGCATATTGATATCAACATTAATAAAAACCACCTCTCCTGTAAACATTGTGCATTTTTCTAAATATCGATAACTGATTGGTCATAAATACACTTCGACCAATTACCTGAGCGTAGCACAACGCCGGGTGCTGACGACAAGAGCTACTGTACGTAAACATCCCATTCTGATGTTTACTCTATAATTACGCACAAAAAGCGAAGACGTCATAAACGAAAGTACTGACGTCACTACAATGATCATACAGGTGTGCTTTGTAAATTGTTGTTATATTCTAATTAACGCCAGAAAGGTGATCATGAACTTATTTGTGAGCACACAGTTCCTGCAAGGAACGTCGAACCGATATTTATAGGACTATATAAAGAAAAAAAATACGCTTCTTCAAATTAGATTCTTGCCTCAAATCGGCATTGAGAACAAAATACCTAAATAAAAGTACGGGTCTTGAAATAAGATTATTCATTCTAAAATATAATCGACGGTACTTCATACGTCGAGACATTGACTCTAATTAAGATAAACCCGGGCCATGTTGTTTGACACTTCTATTAGTTGCTGAGTTGGCAAACGTCTTCCTAAATATTGGCGGAAATCAATGCGTGCTGTCCTGGCACGACGTACGACAGTTGTCTTGGTCTCTCCCACTATAGAAATCTCATGAGAATACGATTGAGGATTGTTAACACGCTTTCAGAAAACAACCCACTTTTTTTCAACACGAAGCCTGTATTGATAACAAATATTATGAGATGAAATTAGAGTAAAAAAATCACCAGTTCTCAGTTAGGCTACCCCACCTAATGGGCTTATAAAGAAAAAAATACGCCTCTTGAAATTAGATTATTTGAACATTTGTTAAAAAAGAACAGCAGCGTTGCGAACAAATACTCAAATTAAAATTCCATAAACTAGACAACAGGAGCTTCATAGACTCACGTGATCACAGGATTCCCCATTACTAACTGCTATCAAAATACTCATTTACACCTCCTCGTTCGATAGATTGGGACCAGTTGTTTCCGCGCTGTGAAAATGTCCTTCAACTCTATGCAAAAACTTATTGTCCATTAATACACGGGAAGTATGCTGCTTTTTTTAGTTATTGGCCACACTCTGTCGATACTGTTATGGGTGCATCAAATTTGCCTCTCCCTTTAAACGTCTTTACAGAAAAGTCACTTTACTTCCATACAAAGCCAATATTTGGAAACAAATATTCAGAGAAGAAATAAGAAAGAGAAACCTCTCTAGGCTTGATGAAATAATCGATTGTTGATAAACATAATTTATACTTAGATCTGGAGTATATGAACGTATGGTCCTGTTCAATATCTTTCAAGATTAACGCCTGAAAGTTAGGCAGATTGTGTAGCGGTATTCATAGAGAACAGCCAATGTGCACAAATATTTGTGAAAGGTTTAATCTGCGTCAAATGCTCAGTTATATGCACTAATTGAAATAAATGGTGTCGTTAAAGTTATCTCGTCATCCAGTTGCAAGCATCCTGTTAAATAGTATGGAGTTCATTTGGCGCCACAATAATTATGTCAGCATCAGATTATCGTTTTTGTTAAATATTGTTATTGCATATTTACATATACGACTATCTCTATTGCAGCTAGCAATCGAATTAGTATAGCCGTTAATTAGTTAATTTAAAAAGTAGAATTGACGTCATTTTCCCCCCCAAAAAACGGTTGTTATATTATCTACTCGCGACTGTCCCCTAATGCCTGTACTGGTGGATGCTTTCATATAAAACCGAAAGTGAAGGTTTCTTCCCCATGCGAAACAACAACAAACAACCGCTTGTACCTATCTACCTGGTAACAAAAAACGGATTTTTTAAAATGTGTTACTCAAAGAGCTATTTTGATATGTATACACCAGATTAGTATTGCGCATGGATGACCAAGCTTGTGTAGGCCTATGCGCCTTGTTGTTACAGATGCCTTCCAATGCATCCATAAGGAAACAGACACGCTGGTGACAAACCATTTTTTCGAACAATGACGTCAGTCCCGCCTGTTAAATGAAGTAATTAACGGCTATGCTTACTGGAATGCAAGTGTAAAACAGATGTTTGTCTCTGAAAATATAGAATAATAATAATAAGTTTAGGTCGCAAAACACTTGTATATCCCTTTAAGCTCACGTCTGATTCAATCCATAAAACAGTTCTATCTTATAATACACTACTTTGCTGTAGATATCTGCTAAACGAAATCCATTAGTTTGACAAACTTTAAGACTTAACGATTAATTGTGATTATTAGTGCGTGCATAATCTATGTAAATTCGGTCCAAATTACCAAAGTTCCGAGAAAACGGAAATTTATAGAACCAAATGTTTTTTTTTTCACTTATCCATACAATCATACGTCGTCCATAAAATTAGTTTGAAGAATGCAACTCTTTCAAACGATTTATGAGTTAACGATACAAATTAATTAATTAAAATCGGTCTGCGGTCAGAAAAAAATTTCTTTGCTTCATTTTTTAAATATGCTTAAGAATTTTTTAAAAATTATTTTGTTTTGGTTGGTTTTAGGACTATTTGTGTTGGCAAGTGAAATAAATTTTCAAAAAAGATGGTCCGGGTGTATCTTAGAGTCAATGTCTCGACGTAAGAAGTAGAATTGATTCTATTTTAGAATGAGGAAACCATAGAAGTCCTGTTTACGGCTATGGGCACGTCCTATCTTTTCGTGGAATAAAACTCGGCCGGTGAATTTCTGTTATTTTTTTGTAAAATATTGATGTTTATGTGAACGTTGTGTTTTTCCGGATAATTTTGTACACAATCAAATTCCCAAGAATCATGCTCTCGTACCATGCTTTCATCTACAAAGTTCTGAATTGAAGCTGCTTTTCGGGTATTATATATCACAACGCCTATATCGAAAACGTTGTAAGGTGAAAATATCACACTGGGTTGTGTTTAAAGGGAATGATTGTTGATTATCGCTACCTGCTGATGTTGGGTTGATCTAGAAAATAATAGTTTTGAGGAAAAAGAGCGGACTTGCTAGCTTTTCCGATCACGAAAAGTTAGGATATGTCAATAGCCCTATACTATACCGCTACGGTACTCAAAGCTATCCATACACATCGGACATCGTCTCGGATACAGTTCTATTTAGTCTTTCTTTTCTATGAAGTTAATACACTTTCCGTGGATACCTTCAAACATTATCACTCACAAGGAATGCCATTTAAAAAACATATAAATTACCGACAACAAATCAGTTTAGTTATTATTACAATAGTAATATTTGGTGTTGTATGTTTTTCAACAATCTAACGTAAACTATAAACAGAAACGTTCCCTGAAAGTCGTTTGTTTGATTGGGGTTTAACGTAGTACTCAAGGATATTTAACTTATATGGCGACGGATTATCCACTTCACACTGTTCCTTGGCCTATTACGGTGAAAAACCGGGAGGAAACCTCGTAAAAACCACCGCCGCGATTGCCGGAGCCACATCGGGTGACTCACTCATATACCAGATGGTCGACAGAGGGACTCGATCCCGTGAACAATACTGAATTTCAGGATTAGTAAGTGCACAAGCTTACCACTAAACCCCGGCCGCAGACCGACCATAAAGTCGTGCGTTGATCATCGCAGCTATAAGCTTTAAGGTATACGTTTCCATTATGACCTACCACGTCAATTTAATCTAGTCATTGTTGTTTCCTTTCATATTATTTGTTGTTTGTATGTCCACAGCGGGCGCCAGTATTCAAGTCAATAAGTCTAGAACAGAGTCTTTTAATACATACTATATGACTTTGGAATTATAATTTTAGCTACTGTTTTCATTTAAACACAAAACGTGGTTTGCGTGCATCACTAAACTTACAAAAAGACTACAGCTTACTAATGTGTAAAACTTCCTTAGACCGGAAGTAAGCCCTCTTCATCTGGTATGCTGATCGCCCACCCACCTTAATCCCACGAGTTTATACGTTTAGCTATCGCCTATACTGAATCCTCCTTGACCACTTGGGGCAATATTTAACGCAGATATACACACGTCTGTCTACGTGTTTGGTTGATTGGGGTTTAACGTCGTTCTCACACGGTAAGGAACTGTGTGAAGTGGACAGACCGTCGTCAAATAATTAAAATACCCTTAAGTACGACGTTAAACACCAATCAGACAAACACACAATCGAAGTAGGGTTAGTAAGCGTACAGGCTAACCACTAAGCCTATATCCTCTTGTAAGAAACTTTAGCTGGATACAGGCCATTCTGTGACCTCTTGATACTAGCTGCTGTTACCATGTGACCTCAGAATTAAGAATATTGACACAACTATAATTCGCATTTAAGTAAAACTCTTTAGCTATTTGTGGAATGAAATACTGATGCTGGAATATTTCCTTTGATAAAATAATGTGGTAGTGAAGCGGGACGTCATTCTGAATAGAAATTGGGCTATTATACGAACTCAGCAGTCAATCTTTACAATGATGATACTGTGCACAGTAATACTACTGTGTACAGATAATGATACTGTGCACATATGATGATACTGTGCAACATATGATGATACTGTGCATAGATGATGATACTGCGCAACAGATGATGATACTGTGCAAGAGATTATGATACTGTGCAACAGATGGTGATACTGTGCACAGTAACGATACTGTGCACAGATGATGATACTGCGCAACAGATGATGATACTGCGAAAAAGATGATGATACTGCGCAACAGATAATGATACGGTTCAAGAAATTATGATACTGTGCAACATATGATGATATTGTGCACAGTAATGATACTGTGCACAGATGATGATACTGCGCAACAGATGATGATACTGTGCAACAGATGATGATAATGTGCAACAGATGATGATACTGCGCAAGAGATTAAGATACTGCACAACAGATGATGACACTGCGCAACAGATGATGATACTGCGCAACAGATGATGATACTGTGCAACAGATGATGACACTGCACAGATGATGATACTGCGCAACAAATGATGAGACTGTACAAGAGATTATGATACTGTGCAACAGATGATGATACTGCGCAACAGATGATGATACTGTGCAAGAGATTATGATACTGAGCAACAGTATCATTTAAAAGCAATACTTAGCTCAATTGATGAAAGTGGTGTTTTTCGTTCGCATCAAGTTTTCTTTGATAAGTTTATATATATATTGAATAAATGAAGAGAGAAACATTTGAGTGCCTCTACCGGGATTTGAACCGAGGACCTTTTAACAGAGGCGCTCGGCAGAACGAGTCCAGCATTCTAACCCAGTATAAAGACGGCGATTTTCTCTATATACATTTTGGATAAATGAATAGAGAAAAATCTGCTTGCTTTCACTGGGATTCGAACCCGGGACCTTTGGGTTACAGGCCCCACACTATATATATTGACAACTGTAACATATGGCGGAGAGAGTTGTCGCAAATTATCCACATTATTATTTGTTTTTTGGAAAATGTATTCTTATGAAGTAATTTGTAACACGTAGTAACGACTTCATGGGCTTTCTCTAAATTGGCGCATTTTGATTGGTTGAGAAAAAACAAACTACAATCCTCTTAATTCGTTACAGTGATTCGCCCCGTGAGAATGTGTAAACAGCATGCTGGATCGGGAAGGTCAAGTCTTCCGTTGACGTTGCGTCAAAGACGTTTTGTTTAACTAATTTATCAATGATTGTATGCATTGTGCTGGGTCTCCATCGGAAGGTTTTATTCTATTTATAAATTCATCAGCTATGTTTTTAGCTATCCAATTTACCCTCGGACAAAACCCTGCGCCATTGCAATTCAGGCAAAACGCCATGCGGATAATATTTAGATTATTTTCATTCATCAGAGAGAAATAAAATCAGAATAGAAATGAACAAATGTAAGTGTGACTCACTTAATCCTATCGGAAGTGCTCTTTCAATGAATTAGAATGACAGAAAGGAGTGGTTGAAAAGTAACTCTTAAAGAGAAAGACAACTGTTTTTCGACCTAAACTTATTATTTTTATTGTATATTTTCAAAGCCAACCATCTGTATTGCACTTA
>JAVFBX010239418.1:0-10486 GCA_034783855.1 Mopalia kennerleyi | reverse complement strand
AATAAACTTTTATTTTACATATCTGAAATTCTTTTCCACATAAGTGAAAATCTTTTCAACATAAGTAAAAAAGAATTCCACATATGTGGAAAAGAATTATACATAAGTAAAATAAAAGCGAATCTAATTCGACATATGTAAAATAAAGGTAAAAGTGATAAAACGGCTTGCCATAGTATCTTTAAAAAGGGTATGATATTGAATGATATCAAAGCATAGTCCAGGTTTATTTATACAGCTGTAATTTGTCTGGCTACGACCGCACAATTTACGTCGTTTTAGCGGCTATCACTACATTTAGACATTCAAAATGGTAGTAGGTTTTTGACCAAGCGGGCTGTACGTAAGACATGGAGGTAAGCCAGCTTCCAGTTTTAATCATATGGTTGGCTGACAGCCTGTTTATGACAAGTAACGCGAGAAAGTATGAGAAGAGCCAATCGTGCACGTAACTGAATATAACACATAATGTGCAAATTTATAGTCTGAGAACACCAGGGCACATGTTTCCCCCATTCACCACCTGCTTATAAAGAGTATGGATCATTCAAATCTTTCTTCTCGGTTTCAATCATACACCAACAATGCAAAGTCAACGTATAAATGAAATACCATTGAACACTACGCTAAACTTCAAACAAAGTACTATATATATCAGTGACTATACGCAACACTAACAGTGTAAATGTGTGAATTGGATGTTGAACACGAAGTTTCAGTTATTGACTCAATACTATAAAAGATCAAAAACATAACAAAAAGACGTTACACTGTTGTACAACAGGAAGTCGAGGTTTCATTTTGTAGAACAGGCACAGTACATCTATCTTCATTTAATCCAAATATGTTTTGAATATAAAGAAAGCCAATTTTGCCATTTCGAGGATTCGAACTCTGGTCACTCGGCGCTAAGTCAACTGAGTTACAGGAGCTCACGGCAGAAAACCGAGAAGGCGAAGGCGCGAAGTTACTATATATACTATAATGCGTCAGAGGGGATACTGAGATGAGTGAAGATCAACTAATGAATACTATTATCACATTAGTACTTCAAATAATGACAAAACATTATTCACTAGCGTCAGAGATGAAGTTGGGCCGAGTTAAACTGAGAAAATGTATAACCCTAGGCCAACAACTGAACGACTTAAAGCCAAGACTTGATAATGGCTAAATGTCGTCTGTTGAATTAGCTTGTATTTAGTGCACCTTGAAAACTTATTAAGTTTAATTTGAATTTTGCTTTGTATGTAAATAAATCAACGGCAGAGAACCCCTGAGTCTTAATCTGATGTAAATCGAATAATCCTACTGCTATTTACTGATTTTCTCACCTTCACTTTTCCACTTTCGCCAACTCCCAATTGGTTAATTAAAACAAAAGGAGTTGGGGAGAGTGGAAGTCACCGAACGACCATGAATGTCTTCCATAAAAAGGCTGCTAATTTCTAAACGGCAACTGCTGACATAAGAACAATAAAATATCGGATTTTTTTTTCCATTTATTTTTTTCTCAAAATAAATGCATTCATCCTAATAATCAATTACACACATATCACAACAATAAAAAAGTACTATTTCGCAAATTAAAGAACAGTTAAAAAGTAAGGCACAGTTTTTATAAAATATATATATATATATATATATATAAATAAACATAAATGCTACATTCAATCGCTTTTAAAATGCATTCCATGTAATTAAGGTAACTTTGACTGATGTATGGCAATTCCACTTTTGGCGTTTTATCAGATATGGAATATAATTAATGGGCTTCTTGTGATTGTTAAATATAATTGTTTATTAGACAAGTTACTTTGTTATGAAGTTAACATTCCCCACAGTTAAGTAGACTCGCATTTAATTCGTTTGTTAGGCATGTCAAATTGATTTCGTGTTTTAGTGACAGAAAGAACTTCTGTGAAGAATAATAACATGTGAGAAATATATACCCGCTTGATGATGACACTGATTGAATCGTATACAAATAACGTAGTATAGTTCTTGCTACACTTGCTTTTACATCACAACACTCTGCTAACAATAAGCTCTTAGACAGAATAGAGTCTAACATCTACTTCACATTTTCGATAAATATAATGTTAGAAAATATGTCATCAATTCAAAAAGCAGTATATTTTCTCTTTAAAAAATTGTGCTTTATGAACACGAATGTATTGAAGTGTACAGTTTAAATGTTGATAAAGTAAGGTTGCGTTTAAAGAGCATAAGTGGAACGATTTTGGCTGATGTAAATTGTACAAATGCATCAACCATTACCAATGTCGGATTGATATAATCGTAGTTGATACACTCGAATGTCAACGGAAATAAACTAGTGGCACCCCCGATAACTACCTGCAGATGAATAAATGAATCTGAAACTATATTTCCAATATGAACTGGAACATTTAATAACACGACAACAAGGCAAAAAACAAAGTCTGATAGGATGCTGTTTTTCAACTTTATGTAAACTGTACACTTGTACGACCAGTTATTAACAGCGTTGTGATTGCCTGTGGTGTTTTTGGTTGACGAATCTTTGCATTGATTTTTACACTGATCTAACTATAGTTTATCACAAGAGCTAATGAATTTATAATTGTATTTGCGGTCAACTCTTGATAGTAAATTAAAAAAGGTAAAAGTCCATTGGTCTTTGTAGAGTAATTTTTCAACACTTGTTAATTTATGAGACACATTATATCATATTCGAAGTGAACAAATTTTTTAAAATGATTTACGTGTTGACGAATCCTTAATATAATTTGGTTATAGGGGTCTACAATTTTTATATGAAAGCTGTAATAATTCTTTGTTGGCATTGTGGGACCTGTTATGATGGGTGTAAACGGGATAATTCACGGTTTATGACTGGCTGACAAGGCCAAAAACGACCGGGTCTGTCTCCATTAACGCGCCCACTTTGATTTTATGGGCAGAGCGCTTGGCATTCCATATGGTAAAGTTTGTCACATCAACCGAGATAATGCGTGCCCGGTGTGTTTGTCTTATAGCGACACAGACTACCATATATCATAAGAGACATTTATTGTTTTAACCAAGTATTCTGAACAGTCTATAATCAGATTGACACAGAGTCAAAATACAATCCAAATATTATTAAATAAGATTTGGTGCAATATGCCATGTTGGCCATATTTGTTGTGAAGCCTACTGAAATACAACCACGTCTATGGTATAAACAGAAAAAGCGAGGTGTGAAGTTAAGCTCTGAATTTGAGTGATGTCCCTGCAATCAGTATTTTAAATTTTCTTGTCATTTTCGACTGTAGTTTCATTTAAATAGATTTTTTAAAAACATGAAAGATAACATATAAACCGTTATAAAAAAAACATTAACAGCACTTTTCCTCTTAAGGGTTATACAATGGTGGAAAGAGTAACCACAATGTAAATACGAATGAAAGGCTAACGTTTTATGTATATATATATATATAACAAAATATATTTATGATTAATGATATAGAAGTTTTGGGCATTGAAACGACTGTCTCTTGTTAAATCTGTGTCTTTTGAAATTATAATACGGTTTGGAATCATGAGATGTAAAGGCGACAAAACGTAAAAAAAGTTAATAAGGAAAATGCGCAGATCGGTTCAAGATATATTATTTCTGTTTAGCGGAGCTGGGTAATATGTGACTTTGTTTGTGGAGTTGCCCCCTGGGAACAAGCCCAGAAAGTGTTCCTGATTGGCCTGTCAACATTCCCAACAAACCCTATCAATAATTTGTGCACGTCAGATTTATACCACTTGTCTTAACTCAATTTGTCGCCGGATGACGGTCAACGTGAATTGCTAATGTCAACTTTGATTCGCCAGCAAAGTGCCCATGTTTCGAAGAAAAACCGATCAAATACACATCAGACCTTGCACAATTAAATACCATAAATACATTTAAAGCTCACAAGTGGTCAATACAATTTATTATACACATAGGTCTGCAGCAAATCAATTATAGGTTTCAAACATTTAATTAACCGTCGAAAACGGTATATATATCTAACAGCAACGCCGTGTTAATACACCTATAATAGGAGTCAGGAATGACATTTGGTTTATTGGTTTATTGATTAGTTTATTTATTGATTTATTGAGTGATTGGTTGATCCGTCGCTTGGTTTAATGATCGATCGATTGGGCGATCGTTCGATCAACCGACCTACCCACCCACCGATCGACTAAGTGATTGTTTATTTCATTGTCTTAACTAACAATATCGCCAGTCAAATGCCTCTTTTCATAATAGTCGGGCGCATAAAGTACAATAAACAAAATAAATGATGGGGAAATAGGCAACAAGTAAATGCAAAACATTCTAGCGCAAACATACATTTATGGCCATATAAAATGCATATAATAAAATTAATGTATAACTTTAAGATAGTTGCTAATACATTGCTTTAAATTTCTTTTTATATGAATCCACAAGGATTATATCGTGACGCGTTAAATAATGGATTGGCACATTTGTAGATAAAGCATTATCGCTTATAAAACGACCATAACAATCACATGAATGATTTTTTCAATTTGTATACTTTTTGCTCTTTTTATTTATACCTTTTTCATAACCTAGTACTATATGCTATCTCACGAAACCATCATGGGCATGTCAATATTAATATATAATATGCATTGGCTTTTTTGCTAACTTAGATGGGGTTTTCTTTTAAATGTTGAGGTCTGGATCGGAAAACGCACTTGTTTCACTTCCATTAGAACTTTACGTAACGCTGGAAGTCTAAGATTGGTGAATTCAATAATTTATATGGGTCGTTACAAAGACAGTATGTCAATTTAGTTGCCGTCTCGTTCGCGTCAACCTGGCTGTTTAATGTGACAACTCTTATAGACCTGATGAATTTAAAGACAATTCACATCGAGAAATTGAGTCATCTTTGACTGAGCTGAGGCACCTCTCTTAGGATATTTGATCGAAGCCTTGAAAATGGAATGAGCACCGGAAGGAACTCCACGCATGGAATTGTTACATTTCAACTGTCATTAACTCAATTTCCTTAAGTTGCCTCACATCATAGGCAGAACTTTCAATTCTATCATTCCGATTTTGGTAATAATGAAACCGCCAAAAACTTCAGATATACAGTGATTTGTTAAGTTATCTTATTCTATATTTAAACTGCACAATTTTTTATCCCTCGTATATCTGTGTTATGCAAGGATTTACTTCGAGAACTGATGTGACAACATTGCAACTTATCCGTTATCTTGTTTTTAGTATTTTTATAGACTGCATAATATCGTTTCATTGTGAAAGTTAAATAAGAGGAAGGTTTATACCATACTGCAATTTGTTGGGTTTCTGAATTGTGCAAAAAACTCGGGATTATTTAACTTCATACCTAATCGTAGTAAAAGCAGGCAGAACACTAGTGAGGCTGACAAATAATTGCTTGTCATCCGGTTGTTGTTTTAATGTTTTTTGTTATATAAATAAAAAAAGAGTTTTATTGGCTCTCAGTCTATGCACTCGATGGATACCAGAGTCGCCGAGTGACATATCATGGTGATAGATGATTTTATTAAATGAAAAACAACGTTGGAAGTGTATATTCGATTTATAAATCATTCAACAAAGTTATGTAGTTGATTTAAACCTCATCTGACCTAGTGGGCTGACCTGAGTATTACGTCTAATATCTACGTGATATCTTTACGTCACCACACCCTCCCCTTTCAAGAAACATTCACATCAAAGCTGTATACTATCATAATTTCTAGCCATATAGCCATGCAGTGATTTATTTGAGATCTTTCTTAAAACTGATAAGACTAGAGACCTTAATGTTCCAGGGAATAAGTATTATTCGGCCGATGACAACAGATAATAATGTTGCTGTGTTCTAAATGCGTATCATACACGTCAGTACATAAATAAAGACCACACTTGATGGCAACAAGAACCAATTGCAAGAGACGATGAAATGGCAGACCAGTCAAAAAGATTGTTTTATTTCTCTGATTGGGGCTTTACGGCATAAACAAGGTCAGATCACATATAAGAAAGGGAACCAGCCCACTAGGTAACAAAAGTCCAACAATGCCCCTGTTACCAAATAAAGACAACACAGGATAGCCATAAAAACCCAGAATGCCCCTGATACCAAATAAACACAAGACAGGACAATCATAAAATCCCATAATGCCACTGCCAACAAATAAAGACCAGACAGGACAATCGTAAAATCCCAGAATGCCTCTGCCACCAAATAAAGACAAGACAGGACAATCATAAAATCCCATAATGCCACTGCCAACAAATAAAGACAAGACAGGACAATCATAAAATCCCATAATGCCACTGCCAACAATTAAAGACCAGACAGGACAATCATAAAATCCCAGAATGCCTCTGCCACCAAATAAAGACAAGACAGGACAATCATAAAATCCCATAATGCCACTGCCACCAAATAAAGACAAGGCAACCATAAAATCCCATAATGCCACTGCCACCAAATAAAGATAATACAGGACAACCATAAAATCCTAAAATGCCACCGACACGAAATAAAGACAAGGCAGGACAACCATAAAATCCCATAATGTCACTGCCACCAAATAAAGACAAGACAGGACAACCGTAAAATCCCATAATGCCACTGCCACCAAATAAAGACAAGACAGGGCAAACATAAAATCCCATAATGCCACTGCCACCAACTAAAGACCAGGCAGGACAATCATAAAATCCCATAATGCCACTGCCACCAACTAAAGACCAGACAGGACAATCAAAAAATCCCATGCCAGTGCCACCAAATAAAGATAATACAGGACAACCATAAAATCCTAAAATGCCACTGACACGAAATAAACACAAGACAGGGCAACCATAAAATCCCATAATGTCACTGCCACCAAATAAAGACAAGACAGGACAAACATAAAATCCCATATTTCCACTGCCACCAACTAAAGACCAGACAGGACAATCATAAAATCCCATAATGCCACTGCCACCAAATAAAGACAAGACAGGACAACCAGAAGACGCAATATATGACTTCTAAAACAGTTTGGTGCTTCTTCTGAGAGGACTAGGCCTTAGTACCGAAGCTCTCTCCCATCCACCCGCCTAATCATTAAGAGGCACACACATATAATAATTCAAAACTTTCGATTCAACAGAAATAGCATTGTTTCCTGAAACATAACTTAACGCGCGAGAAGACCGAACTCTTTTCATTATCACTGTACTTATGTGTGTTGATTGACTTGTGGACACTTCCATAAATCAATGGAGAAAACAAAACAACTAACAACCAAAACTATCGCCACAATGAAACTAATGTCTCACGAAAGATGGATTTCATCTTTATGGAATACATATACGACCACAATCAAACTGCGGTACCTTTTCCTTACTGAAAAACGTACTTATAACAATGTTTTAATACTTGAATGGCTGAATTATAAATACAGAAAATACACAACAGTGGAAATTTATCTTAAAAAGTATAAATTGAGAGCTGTGATACCGACAATTAATAAAACATATTTCTTTCATAGTGGTATATTACTAAAACTAGAATAACACGTTATTAACGCATAACATAATATTTGATAGAAATACATTTCTTGATTTAGCACAGACCCGCAGAGGTGTACAATTCCATAAATACATTGCTGGCCGTCAAACAGTCTTTGTGAACCTATGACTGTTAATAAATATAAAATGTGAATCGCTTATAAACACAGAATCAGCTTTAGGCGAATCAACGCTGCAGTAAAGGTACATATATTTAAGGTCTTGCTGAACCCCATGGGGGGTAAAAATGCGCACCAAAAATGTTTCAAAAAATGTCAAACTTTCAAAGTAGGTAAAATTATTTAGATGTGTCAAACTACAAATAGTGAAATTTGAGCCTTGAATTTAGTTTTATCAGTGAGAATATTCCAGAGTCATTACCAAGGTGACTTTTGTCATATGCTTATTGTGTAGTCCCAGTTGTGAATGAAGTAAACTATATATTATACCCAAAATCTAACATCTCAATAGACATTTTCATTATTTTTTGGGATAACTCATTCTTAGTTTGAACAGATTCTATGGTCCAGACATTTTGCAGGTTGAACCCCGTCCGGGAATCGAACCCATGATTCCCGGACGGGTTTCAACCTGCACAATTTTTTTAACTAGAATCTGTTCAAACTAAGATAGTGTTATCCCAAATAATAACGACAGTACTTCTAATATTCACTTTCTAAAAGGTCCAAACATAATTCAACTCAATAGAACTATTAAATTGTTTTAGTGTTACATAGAACGGCTTGATAGCGAATTGTTAAATGCCTGTTTGAGACAATTTAGAGTTTGTCAGATTCTACCTAGAAATTTCTTAATTTCAAATTTGGATAATAAAGTGGACTCATAGTTTTTTAAGTTCGGCCCTTATATTTTTTTAAAATGTTTTCCCGGGGATATTTTTTCAGAATGTGTTTTTACGATTCCTAAAGGTCATGTAGACTTCCAAAAGTTATGTGGACAAAAACTTCGACCATTTTGTACTTCAAGAACTATTCTACTAAAGACGGCTAGGTTAATTTTGTGCTAATGTGATTACAATCTGATTAACAATTTAACAACAGCAAACAAGCATTGGACTTTTTTCTGTTGGCCTAATTCAATTTGCGATAGGGTTCAAAGATATTATTAGACCTTCACCAAAATTGAATATTTGTAATGCTGAACATAGAAGCATTTGGATACGTTCATACATTTACGACCTATTTCTTATGCGTCATAATGGCCTTAGCGAAACTGTTTTCCTCAAAATCAACCCCGCGAACCAGCAAGTCTGAAAATCAACGTTAAGTTCGTTTATAGCTCATAGCTATATAAAATATTAATTTCAAGTTCAATGATACAATGTTAGTGAAAATTTAAAGTCTATTGACTAAGGGAGAAATGCGACACTATCTGATGACGCAATTTCTCCTATCGTCCTCTCTTGATCAAAACAATATGATTGAGATTGTTCGGATATGAATTCTTCACACGATAATACAAAAAAGACAGCGGAAAGTAATTGAAAATTACAAAATAGGCAACGTTTGTAAATTAGAAAGCCTTTTATGTCGTATAACGGGCCTATATCACCGGCCAGTTTACTTGATATAGTATAAATGTGGCTACACAACTGAATGGGATTGAATATCACATCCAGGAACATTTTTATATTGTTGGCATACATCTTTAGGTTAAGAGTGTATTTTTGCAGCTAAATTGTTTCATAGACACATTGGCAATAAGTAATAACTCAATAGTTTAAACCAAGTGAAGATAATAAGTACATCCAATCCTACAACTAAGTGGCGAGAAGAAAAAAAACTCACAAAGAAAATACTGCTGTTCCCAGAATGGACCCTTGAAGGACGCCACATTTGATTTATGGAATTTTAGTTTTGGTATACAAGCCAATATTGCCTGATTATCTGACTGTGACTGATTGGTCGACTATTGGTGTTTGCGGGTAGACCATAGTCCATCCTTTCATTACATGACCTTGAATCATGTTATGCAGATTAGTAATTTGGGAAAATCATTGTTAGCAAAAATCCAGCAAAAAAAAAACAACTGTGGGGATATCAAACTAGTCGTAGCTTTTCCAATCATGATGCAGTGTATCAGCTGTTGCTGATATCAGCCATAACAAGTTTTGCAAAACAGTTCTATTTAATTTCAAAGACTTGTGTAATCTTATTAACATTTAGCATATTGCTCTGTCTAATCCTCGTTAAGCATATATTCATGATATACGTTCCGGAAATGGGCTAAGAGTCAAAAGCCCGGATGAACCAACCTAGGCGTTTCCCTTTACGTCGGGTGAAGTCTGAAGAGCTTTGCTAACCGTCCTATGCTTACATACTGACTTGAGAAAGTGCAAAGCAAAACGAGAAAATACAAACCAGAAACACGACACCTCGAAGGGAAACCTACTTTGTAGTGTTCGCGCTGGGCACTTTTATGACACACTCATTAGAGTTCACAATGGTTGCCATCTCTCTTTGTGTATATTTTTTAATCAAATGTAACCATTTATTTTTTAGCGTTTTTCTGGCGTCATTTGAAGAGTTAGTGTCATAGTAATAGTGTGTAAGGGAAACAATAACATACTTATCTCTTTAGTTTTGTAAAGTACTTGGGTTAATCCACACATATCTAGCATAAGACATTGTTCTTATTATAAACATGATTCATTTAAGTTACATAGAGCGACATTTTTGATTAAGGATAAGTTATATAACGTAGATTGGCAACAAGAATTACACAAACTGACTCAATAGTCTTTGTAATACTTGTTGGTGCTATCTGCAATATGTGCATATGTAGGCTTTTTTACACAAAGATTATCCCTGAACACTTTGAGATTGCGCTATAAATCCCAGTTTTTTAGCTTAAGGTGGTTTGCCTGTTAGATATATCCAAATT
>JAVFBX010239407.1:0-10486 GCA_034783855.1 Mopalia kennerleyi | reverse complement strand
CACCAGGGTAACAGAAAGCTCCTCTTTTCTCGCCTCTTACGATAGACTGGGGAAGCCGGGAGAGTATTCTGCAGGACTGGCCAACCCGCTCCACCACGGGGCAATAAATTATGGGATAAAAAGGTAAAATAATGGCGAAGAAGGGATTTTAAAACTCTTACTGTGATGCGTTTCATGTCCAGTTGTTTGAGTTGTTGCATATGTCTGAGGACAGCTTGTTTGTAATGTTGATCCTGGGTTAGTGGATTCCCATCCAGTGACAGCTCGGTTAGATTGGGACATTCTCCTATACATGATATATCCTCAAAACTGTAAGGCAATAAGCAATACAATGATATATCCTCAAAACTAAAAAACTAAAAATATGTCTTAAATTGATGATAATAAAATTGATGCTGATCTCCAATGAAGAGGATCTCCATAGTCCTGAAAACTGAAAAACAACTCATGATAATAAATCAAAACTGAAAGACAACTCATGATAATAAATCAAAACTGAAAGACAATCGAGATAATAAATCAAAACTGAAAGACAACTCATGATAATAAATCAAAACTGAAAGACAATACATGATAAGTAATCAAAACTGAAAGACTATACATGATAAGTAATCAAAACTGAAAGACAATACATGATAAGTAATCAAAACTGAAAGACAATACATGATAAGTAATCAAAACTGAAAGACAATACATGATAAGTAATCAAAACTGAAAGGCAATAAAAGATCATAAATAAAAACTGAAAGATGATAAGAACAATTAATCAAAACTGAAAGACAATAATGATAACTAGAAAAAATCTGAACCGTTAAGACCTGTAAGCTGTAGTAACGCGAATGTACACAAAAATTCAAAACCGTAGCTGTAGCGGTTACCGAGATTCGCGAGTTCAAAAATCGGTGGAATAATAAAAATAAACAGAACACAATAAACCAGTTATATATAGGAAAGAAATCATACAAGTCGCATATATTTTGGTTTAAATGCAGTACGACAGATCCCAGAAGGATATTTTTTTTGAAAGTGTAAAATCATACAGTGCTGGCCGAAAAGACGTACCGTAAATCTTCTAATAATTTAATTTTAAATTCATTTATATATCCAGTTATTCCGTTTTTTGTTTTTGCTACAACTTGAATCTGAGCGAGTATTCATTATGATTAGAATGAACATTAGCACATATATTAGACGATATAAACAGTAATAACAGCAGAGTAAAGAATACAAAACATCTCTAACATAATAACGACCACAGAAGTATGTACCAAGTGATATATGTTGAGTAGAGAAGAAAGTGAAGTGTACAAGATACTAAGGTTTATAGTTTCTCCAATCCATCGCTTACATATGCTATTCATATTTGTTACAGCCTGCAATCTGATGACAAGGAATAATAATTATTCGGGTACTTAACTGAGACATCTCAGAGGCGCATCTACCCCTTGTTCAGGACATCTTCGATGGCGAATCTTACATAAAACACAATTATTCTGACAACCTCAATGTAATGTAAAGAATATCCTTACCAAATTGCTGTAGAACACTTACAACTCTCTAATACGACCGAGGCTGGAGTAACGATACGGTCATTATATTGTTTAGTTATTTTTGGTTTATGCCAATGTGCTTGATTTAATAGAATAATACAGAAAAATACAAATCAGCAAGTACTGAAATTAGCCTTTATTGCACACTAAAACCCCCTCTTTTTTTTTAAAATTTTTCTTTTTTACGTATTTTTGCTTTGTTCTGAAACTGGCTAAAATCATATCTTAATAAATCAAAAATTGTAATCTAGTGGGATAGGTTTTGCTTACACATATATACCAGCAGTAAGTTGATCAGGTAATAGAATTATAATGCCTTTGTTGTGACAGGACGAGGTGCGCAAGATGCAAGCACACGCTATGCATAGACAGGAAGAAATGCTCTTGACAGAATTTCAGACGTCGAGTTGCGAGTAGACGGGATTGTTCTAGGCAGAAGTACACACCATGAGTGAAACTAAGACATTTTGTGCTGAAATTTGGACAATGTTAATTAGTCTTTTCCATACGAAATGATCACTCTTGTAACCCTCCCCATTTCTATGAGCAATTGTCGTTTTCCAGAAAGTGTCATTTTAATAATCCAGTCAAGTTGTTTGTTTGTTTGTTTTATTGGGGTTTAACGTCGTACTCAAGGGTATTTCACTTATATGACGACGGACTGTCCACTATACATACTTGTTCCTTGTCCTGTTATGGTGGAAAACCGAGTAGAAACCTCGTAAAATCCACCCCCGCGATTGCCAAAGCCACATCTAGTGACTCACTCATATACCTGAGGGTCGACAGACGGACACGATCCCGTGAATGATACATCGAAGTAGGCTTTAGAAGGCGCACTCGCTAACCACTTCGCCACGGCCGTGGGCCCCAGTCAAGTTGTGGAACTACCTTTTTTACATGACTTTAAGTGATACCAATACCTTTAAAGCAGTTACAAGGGGCTGTAAATGTATTTATGTTGATTCCACAGTAACAATTACATCTCTGATTGATTACACTTTTTATAGTATACGGTATACGATAGGAATAATCAATCATGCACTTCCATGAAACTATTCGAGAGAGTATAATGAACACAAATATGTTTTTTATAACAGAAACTTGTCATTTAAGTAAATTAAACAAAAGATTGTTTTTATAATACTAATAAAAATATTTATTTTCTTCAACAAATACAATTTTATTGCTTAATTTAATTCTTTGCCTTTGGTTTTTAGCTTGCTATAACTTTGGCGTAAAAAGGTGTAAATGTACAATTTCAGATAATCTAATGACATTGACAATGCATTTTAATTCCAATGACATGTAGTCATTCTAACTAGTGTTATATATAATGCTTATTTATTTATTTATCATTTAATTGTGTTGTTTTCGTTTTTGGCCTTTGTTTTAATAATTTGTCATTATCTTGTTGTTATTTACATGAAAATCGCAATATAAGAAACTAGTTCAAATGACTAATCCCTTTCACTATAAATATAGCTTTTGTTAGAATGACGTTTTTGATTTCGAATGTGCACAACATAAGGCTGGGTTTATCGATAATACATAGAACACAAGGTTTAAATATTGTCTTGGCTACAAGTTGTGGTTCAAGTAATACTTAATGTATTCCCATGTTAACTAAACTAAATTCCGTTTAACCAGTGTTACCGACCCTTAAATGCATTATTGTGTTTACATGTTTAACACAAAATAATGTTTCAAAGCCATAAACATTATGTTTAATGGAACATGTGAACATGTGAAATAAACTTAGTGTTTATTTCAGAGGCAAATAAACACTATATCCCGCCAACAAAGTGTTACCGACCCATAAATACATTATTATGTTAAGATGTTACCGTAACCACAAAATAATGTTTAAAAGCCATACACATTGAGTTCAAAAGCTGTAAACGTTGTGTTAATGGAAATCAACACATTGTTTTTGGTTTTAAACAAAGTGTTTAATTTACTTAAACATTATGTTTAGGTATTGGTTATAAACACATTATTGTGTTTAAAACGTGTGACAAGTTTCGCGTTTATAACTACGTTAAGAAGCTAAACGTTTGAATTTACAGTGTAGCCAACTGGATACCGTCCTTGTGTTGTATTCTAGGCTTATGTGATCGTACCAGGCAAGGCTGATTGTTTATTTTGAGTTTATATAGCTGTAAGTTAATTTTTGTGTCTTTTAGAAACTGAATTTTAACAGTGTTTTCGCCATTTTGGATAGCGCTTTCTTCAGATTCTAGTTGTGAACATTTTCTCAACTAGAATCTGTTCCAAATAAGGAAATGATATTTAAAAGTAACGAAAACACTGTTATAAAGCTGTACTAAACACTGAACGTATGTGGCATTGTGTCATCCTAAACTTGTACATACAATTTCATTTGACTCCATGTCTATTAATTTATTTTCGGAGACAGCTTTGACACTTTTGGTACTCTGTACAATTTCCGTTCAATAGATTCTCAAGGTGTTCCCAGCAACACACCTGCGGAAAATAAAACTCGTTTAGTTCGATACAGTCTGAGACGATCTGAAGTTCCTGGAATTAGCCCCGTTAGTAGATGGAAGTCGTGACCACTGGCAGACAAGTAGTACTGGACTAATCTATGTCAGCATTTGACATATCTACTGAACACATGTCTGTACCGTGCTGTACAAGTATATAGCTTAACTCTGTAAATGGTTCCACACCAAAATCCATCTTTCGTTGTCGACATCAGGTTGACCGGTCGATATTGTGACTTATACAGCATTTTTTTTAAGGATCATAGTGAATAATTGTATTTGCAAATGTGAATTTTGATTATCAGACTTACCATTTCAACACTGAACCATTTTGTTTCACATACATGTATCAATATATTTTGTTATTGTAGGGAAAGACAGGCATATGCTTTCGATCATATAACATGCTTCCATCTGTATAAAATAGTAAATGCAAAGCTGTAATATATTGGCAAAATAAAGTAGCAATGCTGTCTTTACGTAACACTGGATAGAATTAAACTTTCCAGCATTATGGAAACGCTTCCCATCTTGATAGTCTTAGTGCCAATTTTTGTTCGAGTACACCGCTGTGAAATAAGTGAAATTCCCTTAAGCAGGACGTAAAACATCAATCAATCAATCAATCAATCAATCAATCAATCAATCAGTCAATCAATCAATCAATCAATCGATCGATCGATCGATCAATCGATCAATCAAGGAATCCATCAATCAATCAATCCATCAACCGTATATGTGAGCTTCCGATTTCCTCTACAATACAATAGTATCCACCAAGATAGCATGCAGAAAGCGAATACAAACGTTGTACACCGTATAATTAAACAGGCTGGGATGGAGGATTTCGAGGATATTGTGGGTTAAATTCATATAACGATTTCTGGGACCATTACACCTGTCCACCTCGCTTCTACGTACGACATGGGTTCTGACCCCGCAATCGCGATATAAAAGTTGGTTGGAGACAGAAGATTCATTTTAAATTATAAAGTTACCATAGGTGAGAATTAGGAGGAAAACGGCTAACGATTCAAACTTCGTCAATATAGACCTACATATATGTAGGTCTAAGCGACCAAAGACGAGAAATAACGTCATTTTCGAGTTATGTTCAACATCCAGATAACATGATAACACGTCATTACACTCTTAAAAAAATATGACTCTAATGGAACCCTTTAAGGTTCTTCAGTCATGGTTCTGTACGGAACCCTCACAGCAAATGTTCCAAGTAACTATCCCTTTCTTCGCATATCAAAGAACCATTTTTGTCGTAATGCTTCCATATATATATCATCCCCTTTTCCAAATAACCTTCAATTATATTTAACCATATACTGCACGAAGTTTTGTAGGAGATTTTTTAAATGCGATATTAATTAAACCAGGATGTGTTCCTTCTATTTTTGTCGCCCGCGGCAGTGGCTTAGTGTTTACCGAGTGCGCTAGCAAAAGCCAACTTCGATGTGCCGTTCACAGTATCGAGTCCGTCTGTCGACCCTAAGGTATATGAGTGAGTCACACGATGTGGCTCCGGCAATCACGGGGGTGGTTTTTACGAGGTTTCCTCCCGGTTTTCCACCGTAATTTGGCAAGGAACGGTGTGAAGTGGACAATCCGTCGTCATATAAATGAAATACCATTGAGTACGACGTTAAACCCCATCAAACAAACAAACAAACAATCTATTTTCGTCCACCAAAGATTTTGATTTTCCTCTATTGTAACAAAGAACAGTGGATGGGATAAAGTAATGTTTTTAAAGCATTGACTTGAAATATCGATAATTTCGTCAATTCGACAGCACTACTGAGAAAATATATTTGCTGTGTTAATGCTAGACACCCGTTGTTGTAATGGCGCTAAAAACCGTAATTAGAACTTGGCATCGATTTCCACTTTTCTCCTATTAAATCAACAATACCCTAGAAAATCCACAAAATTACCGCGTCTACTAATCCATCACCGACCGCGATTTCCGGCGTAAACAGGATGTTGACATACCACTGACTGAAATAATTAGCTCCATGACCTCTGTTTTGCTTTAATCACATGATTTTATTTGATTTTGTTCTTGATGTACCATCAACTTTAACAGAATCTATGTAAGATGGTGATAACAAATTGAAGTTTCGAAACGTCGAAGAAAAATGAAGTTTTTTTGTGTTCTAATGGAACCCTTTAATGGCTCTGGTGGAACCCTTTATGGTTCTGTATGGAACTCTCACAACAACTGTTCCAAGTATGGAAGCTGAAATAAAAAACACTTTATTATTATTTCTCCCTTTCTTCTAATATTAAAGAACCGTTTTTGTCGTAATGGTTCCATGTAGAACCATCATTTTTTCTAAATAACCCTTAAAGAACCGTTATTTCTTATTTGTGTGCTTATGAGTGAACGACCACCTGTGTAATGTAATAACACGGGTGACATAAAGTCTAAACGCAGCAGTCGACTTACTGAAAAATAAAACTGGTGAACAAAATATTAATCAATGATTATACGAGGCACGCAATCAAACAAATATATTTCTCTAAATCATCTTATTACAGAAGCTTACAAGTTCTTGTTATAGGATATTGTTAAAACGTTATTGGTTGTATTCTGTGGACACAATTCGAGGAATCTATTATGGGTAATACAGCCACGTAAGATATGGGGTCATTTAAGGGGTAGCTTAAGAATTTGGATAAAGGTCAGGTTCAAACTAGGACCTGGTTAAAGTTTTGGGTAAGGATAAGGAATAGGTTTAGTATTTAGCCCAAATAAAAAAAAAGACACCAGTGACGTGATAAGTTTGTTGAAAAATAGACAGATCAATGCTTTATTTCAACGACAGAAGAACAAGCACATAGACGAGGCGACAAATAAGGCGTTTTGGCAAATTTTAAGACACATACAACACGGATGTAATTGCCAGGAGACATAAACGGGTTCAGTGGGTCGGCCGTTTAAATGATCAACTCTGATCGATGGTGTCTGCGAGCCCCGATGTCTGTTGACCTTACAATGCTGAGCTACCTGAATCGTGACGACTACAAGACGGTAAACTCAAGAGTGGAATTTGGTCGGTATGTAGCGTGGGCGCATTTGTATACTATTGGAATTTGAGTTTATCTATGTGTTAGGCGTGCTAGCTTGAGAGTAAACCAATTTGTTAACTACGCCCATACTGTCTAACTCTACGGGATGGGCAACCGTGCAGGACAAATGAGCACAATTGAAGTTTTGAGAAAAACTGGTGGTTTAGATATGAAATACTGTATATTTTTAATGAACAATAAATCACACGGTAAGATCACAGCATACATGGACAAAAAATATCAGTTGGTTATGGTATTCAAAATTCTTCTGAAATTCCATTATTAGTTTTAAATCTAAAAAAATCCTCCATATATAATGCTTATTTTGTCAAACTATATGAATTTTAAGCTTACCGAAAAAGAAATAAAATTCTGAAGGAAAAGCCCAACAAATCAATATTTTATACCTGATTAAAAGATTTTTACATTTGCATGGACCAAGTATATGCCTAAAAAGCGATATTACGGTAATTGAGCAATGATATGAAAACTCTCACAATTGTCGCATACGCATGGATTGATCTATTTGACTTTATTTTGATATCCATCGGTTATTTTTTAAATGTGTCTATAACTTAGTACATAACCACCTCATTCAAATATAATAAAAGCTTAGTATATAGATTCCTCCGCGAGATATACTTTTTTGAACAGACTTTTTGGAAGATGACAGCTATTAAAGTATAGTGGTATCTTTTTGAAATGTAAATTGAACTTGTGTCAAGATAAGAATAAAGTTACGGTATTTTGGCATAAAACTTTTGAAATCCTCTCCATCTTAGATATTGCACGAAAACAATTACTTGCCTATTGTTTCAACCCGACCGTTACCAAATATGGTGTCAATTTCTTAAGTGTGGTTTAAGATGTAGTGCAAATGTTCTTTGGGTCGGCTGTCTTTCAACAGCATACTTAAATGGCTTTTCTTTGACGTGAACGTGGTCTCCTGCTAGAAAACTCTTGAACAACTCTTGGCTATTATTGATTAAAATAGCACGATAGCTCCTCGTATCTGACAGACATAAGTTAAGAGGTCCAGAGTATGTTGGGTCAATACATCTTTTGACTCTCAACATAATTAAGTTGTAAAAGTCGCAGTTCATTATGAAAATGGATATGTCAGATCTTGAATCCATCTGATGGCATTCTCACGACCATAAGTGCTGATTAAATGAGCCAAATTCAATTGTGGAGGAACAATGACAGAAGAAATGTACCAAACGGGACAAGAAAAGTAAGCCTATATACGAGGACCTGTATTGGCCAACCTACGACTACGAAAAGGAACAACAACAACAACAACAACAACAACAACAAGATGGCTGATGCCTCTAAGCGTACAGTAGCTACAAATGGGGATGGACATGCGTCTGCAGATAAAAATGCTTCACAAGTCATTTAAGTTCTCAGTGCGGTTGTTAGCCCGGTAAAGCCTATCGTAGGACCTCTCGTGTGGTTGCTCTATGTTCCTTCTGCTTCTTGGTCTGAAGCTATTTGGTACAACGGTAATGCTAATCTATCATTTTATTATGTTTGACCCCAAAATCATGGCCTATTCTTGTTTATAGTTGTTATAATATACCTGCAGGTGTGGAAAGATTATAGAAAACACTTTAAAAGCCTTGTTACAAAGCGTTAGTATAGTTGCTTGTTCATAATAAATCTTCACTGAATCTTTATTTATTTAACAATCTGGTCCACATGATTACAGAACATAGATGCGATAAACATTGGAGTGGAGTAGACAATTACATTCTGTTTACAATCTTTAAGGTGTTTTGTTAAACCCCTCCTTCTTAAGATGATTTTTTTGTAACTAATATTTATTTGACCGTTACTATAAATGTCATATTCTAAGCATCGGCAAACTTTCCACGACTTTGTCTGAATTGGTTTACCTACAAGGCAGTAGGTCTAACGACTTTCGTACAGTCGTTCCACTCGCTTGACTTTGCTTAAGCTGTACATACTCTCAGCTGTGTCACCGGACATGACACCCTACCGAACACCCACAGACACATTATAAATTCGTCAAGTTGATTTGAAATCCATAATCTGAGGATCAAATATCTGTTCTAATTTTCGCAACTAAAACAGTTTCTGTGAAAGATTTTTGAACGATTCCACCAAAAACGACAATTAACTCAACAATTATGTAACAATCGTTTGTATATCGGACTTGATTTTTCAGCTATATTTGTCAGCTATATTTCTGCCAAATCCGCCATACTCATCAGAGGAAATCAATAACAAACCAATACTTATTTTGGTGAAACCAGAATGGTAGCATGCCATATCATTTCTGTCTTTAAACATTGAGTATTATTCATGAACTGTTCATTATTACACACCGGTGTTATATCGATACCCAGGTCCAAGTATTCTCATTAGAGAATAACAACTTTACTAGCTGAGAATAGTGTTTTTTCATATTCAGTTTACCTCCACTTTAAAAGACAAAAGTTAAATATGTATAGCGGCCTATAGACATTGGCGAAAAATGTCAACAGTGGATACGATCATAGGAAACATAACAAAGCGATATCAGTTTCAACAATACCGGAACAGGTAAACGAATTTGTATTAAACAAATAAAATTACTCACAATGTACAGGAAATAAAGACGAAATGTGATACCATACCATCAAAAATTGTGGACAAAGAAAGATGGGTTTTGGCATAAACCCTGGTTTTAGATAAAAGCTGTGGTCTACCTGTAACACATGGTAGACAAGTGTCTGGGTATGAACGATAATATCATTGACTATTCCAGTGTTAAATATCCACAACAAGTCACGTCTGCTATGTATTAACAGTCTTAGGTTGTCGGGAATTCTCAGACTATCGAACTGGGCTTATCTTATTTAAACCCAATTGTATTTTCGCGAGAGTTTCTATAGTGAACGAGACTAAGGCAACTCTCGTACGCTATGTCAGGCCATCGCGCATTAATTCCCGCCAATATTTGGGGCGAGGTATGCCACAGACCAGCAAATAACAGAAGTGCAAAACAAGATGGCCCGGGTGTATCTCACACTCTAAGAAAATATGGTTCTAAAAGGGTTCTTCACGAGTCAATGAGGTTCGTCAAAGAACCTTCTTGATGGCAAATGGTTCTTCAGCAACCCAAAGGTTCTTTGTGGGCTGAAAAGGTTCTTTGTGGGCTTGTATAATTGAAAATATCCTCTGAGTGTTTCAATCCACATGTAGAATACCGATGAACTACGTAACAGCTGCGTACGTTTTTGACTGATTTGACCGATACGGCAGCAAGAAAACGAAGGCAACAGAAATTATAGCCGGATATTTTAAAATTGACAGAAATCAGAATGTTGCACTTGA
>JAVFBX010239396.1:0-10486 GCA_034783855.1 Mopalia kennerleyi | reverse complement strand
TACCAGTATTGTCTTGTGCCATGAAGTTGTATTTAGTAACTTATTGGTAACCTACCAGTATTGTCCTGTTCCACAAAATAGTATTTAGTAACTTATTGGTAACCTACCAGTATTGTCTTGTGCCATGAAGTTGTATTTAGTAACTTATTGGTAACCTACCAGTATTGTCCTGTTCCACAAAATAGTATTTAGTAACTTATTGGTAACCTACCAGTATTGTCTTGTGCCATGAAGTTGTATTTAGTAACTTATTGGTAACCTACCAGTATTGTCCTGTTCCACAAAGTAGTATTTAGCAACTTATTGGTAACCTACCAGTATTGTCCTGTGCCATGAAGTAGTATTTAGTAACTTATTGGTAACCTTTCAGTATTGTCCCGTGCCAAGAAGTAGTATTTAGTAACTTATTGGTAACCTACCAGTATTGTCCTGTGTCATGAAGTTGTATTTAGTAACTTATTGGTAACTTACCAGTATTGTCCTGTGCCATGAAGTTGTATTTAGTAACTTATTGGTAACCTTTCAGTATTGTCCTGTGCCAAGAAGTAGTATTTAGTAACTTATTGGTAACCTACTAGTCTTGTCCTGTGTCAGGAAGTTGTATTTACTAACTTATTGGTAACCTTTCAGTATTGTCCTGTGCCAAGAAGTAGTATTTAGTAACTTATTGGTAACCTACCAGTATTGTCCTGTGACACGAAGTAGTATTTAGTACCTTATTGGTAACATACCAGTATTGTCCTGCGCCAACTCATTGGTAGCATATAAGTTTCTTGTTAAGTGGATTAATTACATATATTTAAGTTTAATAGTTTGATTTTACATAAAAAAACCGAGATAACAGGCTAATAAAAAGGAACTCTCCAACGTTTTGTCAGAGTATTCAGTAGTAATCAAGAACTTTCCTGAATTTAAATAGTTTTTTTTTTAAAATTCACACCTTTCCATACCAAATATTTTTTAATGTGCTGAATACATACGAAATCTAATCATTAGGTAGCATTTTGAAACATTTGTAATTTATTTTAAAGAGGACAGAATAAACGACAAATCAGGCAGTTATACTATTTTTAATAAGTCGTATAATATTGTTATACGCGATTTGTGCCACTTTTTCTCTACTCCATTCCGCTGCTCAATTCGAAATCCGCCCTTATGTCGCCTTGCTGGATATATTCGCATGCGGTTTTTCTGGGCAATTAATTGGTTGATTTATATAAAAATTAATGTCTCTATCGGATTAATTATAATCTGGATTTTGTCGGCCTAATTCTGTAGACACGTGTCTCAGAACAGACAGTCGTTTGATGAGTCACCGTGATGACCTCATACAAGCTCCTCTGACAACTAATCCGTTTCAATCACTGATCCATTTCAGATAGCTACCTGAACATCACACATTCTTTTATAGATAATGTGAACACGATATAGTACATGCTATAAAGTTTTTCATATTGCGTAATTGATGACTGTCATTCATAATACAGTAAAGGGTTAATTACTGCAGGCTGTTTTTCAACCTATACAAATATGTAGTTCCAAAATGTAGATTTCCTCTTTCCTGTTTATTGAGGATTGTATGGGGAAAGTATCTCATGGTCTAATCAACTGTTTAGAAATAGCAATGTATTTGTGACAGTGTAAACATGCCTTATCCTCACCAAACTGAGCTAAAACAATTAGGTGTTGCTGTTATAAAACTACCAGTAGGCCTTTAAGAATTGTTGTGTTATTTAAAATGTCAAACGTATACGGATGTAAAACGATTCGCTTTATATTAGCCCTGATATAATCGTCCTATGCTTAATAACTATACCAGAGGCGACCATATGGGCTTTTCATTTCTCTAACGTTACCTCCTTGGGTAATATAAAATTTGATTTAGTGATTTACGCCTCAAATAAATTGTCTTCTATCTGAAGCAGGTGCCACAGAGTGGGGGCAGTTACCTTAGTTAAGCTGGCTAGAACGAATGGCAAGATCTGTGACACAAGCACATTGGTTTCTAAGCAATATTCTTTACCCATGAAATGACTGAAGCAACAGCGTGAAAGTGGAGTAAAATTATGCTAGTCCTCTACACTGCTATGATAACCTCCATTCGTGGAATAGTTTTCTGCCAATGCCACTGAGAGCATATCCCTGCGCCTAATGAGCTGACACACCCTTATGTTAGTGAAAGCCCTAAAACACCATACAACCACAAACACATAAACAAACAAACATATATTGATTTCAAACTGGTGAAAATAAAACTACATATTGAATATAAGAAAATAAACTGATTTAGTCACCAGCTTCGAGATTGTTTGATTGGGGTTTAACGCCGTACTTAAGGTCATTTCACTCAGATGTGTGAATGAAGCCAGCCTTGACGTCACTGGTAAAAAAACAAAGTCAGGACAGCACAAATACAGGAAAGGCACAGCTTATAACACAAAGATATCACAAACAGATCGGCTTCATGCTGTCCCTTAGCTGTGAGAGCACCAGGGGCAACAGACAACTCCCTCCCAACACTCCAACCAGCTGTTACTAGCATACAGCTTCGTAAAATAGCCTTCTGGGTCCAGATAGCTCCCAGAATATGTAGTGGCCTACTGTGCAGTACCAATATTAACTATATCATTCAAGGAAAACGGCAACAAAATTAAAATGACAGCAATTATTATACGAAATGATATTGGTGAAAATATATTGAGCCTACTGTGCAGTACATATATTATCTATCTAGAACATAAGATAATTTATCGATTTCAATTGATCTACATCCCTGTGCCAGTGTGATTGCTTTTAGAAATATATTATCTATCATTCACTGAAATTGCAACATAATTATAATTTCTCCCCATAAAATGATATTGGTGAAAATTAAGTGTATATGAGTAAGTGTTACGTGGACGGCGTTAAAGCTGGTTTTGTTTTTTCTTTTCATTTCGTGCATTTGACTGGATAGCGTGGCAATGGAGAGATCTACCGGGGCCTACTTCATATGATACAAGTTATATGACTTAGGTTTATGTTAAATGGTTGCGTCATCACTAACTAACTAAATAACCGAGAAAATAAGCTGAGTGCGTTTTTATCTGTGAAAAAATTGCAATGCGTCCGGTCTTAATTCTTGAACTAAGTGCAGGAAATTATTAACAGCATTTTGAACTTTCCTCGAGTGTTATGCGAGGTGAGCTCTATCGGTCTCCCATATTGAAACTTACATATAAGTAACCGGTGGCAATGCTTTCGGAATGACCTAACCAGAAATACGATTCACAGGGGAAGATCATTTATGTTGATTCGATCATTGGCATTAATGGCGAAGTGGGTATACTGTCGGCCTTGTAAGCCGAATAAAGTCGGGTTCGGATCCCGAGGCAGGCAGTAAATTGTTTCTTTCCTTATTAATAGTATGGATACATTCGTGTAGAATAAATGCACAACATTATTTTTATACGCGCAGGAGTGTACGAGCTTCACCAACCCAAGCCAATCACAAAAGCGCGTTGGACTATATAGTTTTATATCGGGGAGCTTGTGGCGTGATAAAAACGTCTAGCCAACAAACAATAAAACGGACTAATTAATTCAAAGTTTTGAGATTTGAATAACTTATTCGACGGGAGTGTTTAAAACATTAGAGTCCCAGCGATTATCTCTATCTCGCTTACAACCTTGCTTAACGTTTGGCGCATTTAAGCAGCATTGACAAACAAGCCTCCTGCAATGCATTCACCCTCGAGGCCACCAGACACAAGCATTGATAACAAAGACAGACAATGCCGCCAGATAATGCTATGATGTCGATACCATCTTACCTTGGAGCCAATTTGGTTTCCACATTGGCCGGCTTGGATGTGCACAATCTCCCTCATGGTCCAATACTCATACAAAGCCGGCAACCGCTAAGCTAAAAACGGCGTTTCTAAATGTACTTTCGCTGCAGTCAATAACTGGGGAGTATTTCCGTAGTAGTGAGGTTTGTGGAATTAACAGTGGTAGCACATTTGGGAAATTAGGCTAAGAGTTCAGCTGTTAGGGCTCTCAAAGCAAAGTCAGAAGTCGCGCACAGCCACCCACAGCAGCGGATTCATTCTGTCTAGGACGCTTCACAGCTCAGTGTCTGAAGTAATATTCCGCAGAAACCACTGGCGCACTATATTCCGTCTGTGACTGTGCTCCCAGCCATTGAGTCATTGCTATTCCCTTGATTATCAACTGGTCTCTTTCATAATGAGCTAGTTTTATCCATTTCCGAAGTGCCAGCTGTTTTAATGCGGATTCCACACAGCATAAGACAGGATGCCTTTATCTCACTGAGGTCATTTCTCACACAAACAGACAATGGGGCTGGCAGCATATTTGCTATAATATATTCATTGTAATAACTCTGATATTTCTGATGAAATATCCGTTTATTGAAACGGCTGCCATTGATCAATCGTTATGCTATTATTCTGATACAATATGTTGAAATCAAGATTTTTTCGCGAATTATTTGTAACATGGATCATAAATGTTTATTTAGCTTTCTGTACCACCTAAAAGCGTGCCTCAACGTAATCCTCGTTTCCGCTCAGATATTATACCATTTATTCAGTCGATTAAATCCAATGCACATTATAAGTCCAAGGTTTTTTATGTTCAATTGTTTTGCTTCTACGGAGGCTTTTAAAAAATATAGTTTTAAAATGACATGTTCTTAGTTTAATATAGCCTACTTTTTTAACGATTTATTGAAATCCACTAAAAACATAAGCATATTTAATTGCAAGGCTGACTATTTATGTCACATTATTTGTTTCTACAATATAAATCAAACTTTCTATAAATATTCATTAAAATCATCAAAATTCATTGGTTGAATTTTCAAGGGGCCAACTCTTTTAATGTGCTTATGATGGCTATTGGTTAATTGAACAAGTTAAATGTTTATATAAGTGGTAAAAGCGGTTGTTTGATATCGATTTTCGGCACGAAGTAGGCTACTTTAATAGGGGAGGTTTTCCAATGACTGGTCACCACGGGGTCGCTTTCAAGAGGTTTTCCAGCAAAAAAACAGCACCACAAAGTAGTAATATAAGTAAAATACCCTTGAGTACGAATGTTAATACCAAATAAGTCGCAAATTTTATAAATTAAATAAATTTGATAAGTAAATAAAAAAAAATGTCATAAATTGAGATCGGAACAACAGGAAACAAGACTAGTTAACAATCATATAATGACCAAGGCTTTAACAGTTGTACTAAAATGTTTCATACACTCAAACAGATTACCAGCAGCCGAGCGCGGTGATTTGCTGAGACTGGCCGAGTCATGAAGCTTACTCCCCGAGAGATCTGTAACTTACTCTTTAAAGTTATCTCCCTTGTTCTGTTATTTATTTATTTATTTATTTATTTATTTATTTATTTATTTATTTATTTATTTATTTATTTATTTATTTATTTATTTAGCACTAAACTCCATTTCACTCATATAACTGAGGAGCCAGTAATATCGTTAGATTGTTTATTCGTTTGGTATGAGTATAACATTGAGCTCGAGGTTATACCACTTATACAACGATGGATTGTCCACTTCAAACTTCGCTTTATTTCAATGCGATTTGCTGAATCGCTCTGTGTGACTCCGTTGTACCTGAGGTCAACTGTGGGACTCGAAAGGCCATCGAAGGCCATCGAAGTCGAATAAGTAAGTAAGTCTGACACGCTATTCATCATGTAGGAGCATCCCCCAGCCATTTCCGTACCGTAAATAATCTCGGGCGATAAGTGGGTCATTTTTTTTAAGGCAATCCTGGGAGGTAACTCGCATGGCTTTGCTTTCATCATATGACTGAGTTATCCAGGTGTTTATTGTTTATGTCTGAAGGCTATTCTTGTGTTGATGTGATGACGTCATTGGAGCTACATTTTTAATAAATTAGTTGCAGAGGACAAAAGTTGTATTATTTGCAATAAGGCATACATAAGAAAGGTATTGTGTTTTGTTCAAATTTGATTTTTACCTAAGAAACGGGCTTGATTGGCGTGTTATTGTTTTATAAATCTGCGGAGTTCTACGGTTCATTTCCACGCATGTGCATAAAACATCCGGCGGTTTACATACCACTGCCGTGTAATATTATTGCTTCCATTCACCTCTGAGATAACTGTACCAGTATGGAAAGTGTCGAAGGATGTTCCGACATGGCTATGCAGTAAGCCTCGGCCGCCAGTCCTATTGGCGGCATATTGGTATATGTCCGGGTCTTCGAGGCTGACCGAAGGCGCGAATACACTCGTGAGCCACAAATTGATGAAAATAATATTGCTTTCATTAGTCCAAATCTACTTCACATTAGGTCATTTATCCCATTTTCACAATAGAAACCCCCATTGTACTCGTGGGCTTTGGAACTATAAAAGTTAGTTAAATCACGTATTTGGAAACAATATAAATGATGCTAACACCTCATTGTATAAGAAAAATTAAGTTAATTTTTATTGAGAATATAAATAACACTGAATATTTGGCGGGAAAACACAAATTAGTTAAAACCTTGTGCTTTGAAAAGTGCGACTTTTTGGTCACGGTTGTTGGTGGTGGTGGTAGGGTGATACGTGGTGGTGGTGTTTTTTGTAGAATTATATTTATTGCGAGCAAAAGTCATCATCCTGAGTTCTGTTTCTCTAAAAGTCTATCATATAATGAGACACAGAGTTTTTACAAAGTTGTTGGTGTTTATTGTTTACTGGTGAACCCCCGATCCTGTTTACTCTTGTTGCGCGGTTTAATGCCGAGTATTATTATGGGATTATGTAATCACAAGTATGTAGTAATGCGAAAACTGTCATGTATAATGCTTATATTCGGTCTTCAAGTATCAAGCATTTCGTTTTTATGCCAGATTTCAAACCACGAAATAATGTCCATAGAAGCAATATTCACAATCGAAACTTTCACTGCATATCGCAGTGCGACAATTTAAGGCACATGTTTAACTTTTTAATCTATGCCGCATCTTCTTCTTCGTTTTCTTCGTCGTCTTCGTCCAGGTAGTCTTCATCGTCAGCCGTGGCGTCCTGGTACTGTTGATACTCGGACACTAAGTCATTCATGTTTGACTCGGCCTCAGTAAATTCCATCTCATCCATACCCTCACCAGTATACCAATGGAGGAAAGCCTTACGACGGAACATGGCTGTGAATTGCTCAGACACTCGCTTGAACAGCTCTTGGATCGCTGTGTTGTTTCCAAGAAAAGTGGCGGACATTTTGAGACCTTTCGGTGGAATGTCACACACTGCCGTTTTAACGTTGTTGGGAATCCATTCAACAAAATAACTACTGTTTTTAGTTTGAACGTTTAATATTTGTTCGTCTACCTCTTTCATTGACACTCGACCCCGGAAAATGGCAGCCACTGTAAGATATCGTCCATGAAGTGGATCACAGGCAGCCATCATGTTTCGAGAATCGAACATTTGCTGCGTTAGTTCCGGAACAGTAAGGGCTCTGTATGACAGACTTCCACGAGACGTAAGGGGAGCGAATCCTGTCATGAAGAAATGTAATCTTGGAAACGGCACCATGTTGACTGCGAGTTTGCGCAGATCTGCATTGAGCTGCCCTGGAAATCTCAAGCATGTGGTCATTCCAGACATTGCTATGGAAACCAGATGATTCAAATCCCCGTATGTTGGTGTTTTTAATTTGAGTGTCCGGAAACAGATATCGTATAGAGCCTCGTTATCGATACAGAAAGTTTCGTCTGTGTTCTCTACAAGTTGATGAACAGACAGGACCGCATTGTAAGGTTCTACCACTGTGTCAGATACCTGCCCAGCAACAAAAAAAGATTGTCAGCCACAAAGAAGACAAAAGAACAAGAAGAACACATCAAATGCAACTGAATGAATCACATGTCATGGAATGAAATTGGAACGTTTGATTGGTTTAAAAACAGCTACTAACACTCTAAAAGGAATGTTTTTCTTGAAACTTTTCATGAACTCAGTTTAGGTTTATGTTAACAAACGTTTAGGAAGCTAAATTTGAATTACTAACTGCGGATATATGTATTCTATATTAGACACACAAAAACAAAAACATATAAAACGCAACTTTTTTTAAAATAGAAAGACATTGGTTGAAACCATCACTTTCTTTAAGGAAAGTTATTTTCTAAAAAACATATTATTTAGTTGGTTTATGGTGTGTCTTTTCACAAAGTTACAGGAAGTAAAATTTGAAAAACTAAATCCATAGCTATGGATTGAATATTTCAATACATAAACATTATATGGCAGCAATCATCCAGATGTTATAATGCTTAAACAGTTCAAAATATTTGTTAACGGATGACATGCAATCTACTCTACCTTAGGTGAGGGCATTACTGAGAATGTGTTCATAATCCTGTCAGGGTATTCCTCTCGAACTTTACTGATCAAAAGCGTTCCTAGACCAGATCCCGTTCCCCCTCCAAGAGAATGGGCTAGCTGGAAACCTTGAAGGCAATCACAGTTTTCTCCCTCTTTTCTGATCACATCAATAATGGAATCGACCAATTCAGCGCCCTCTGTATAGTGACCTTTAGCCCAGTTATTACCTGCCCCTGTTTGACCAAAGACAAAATTGTCTGGTCGGAAGAGGGAGCCGTAAGGACCACATTTTACTGCATCCATGGTACCCGGCTCTAAGTCAACCAAAATGCATCGTGGAACATATTTCCCGCCTACAACGGAAATTATGCAAAATACGTCATTGCAAAAAAACAACAACAACACATGTACTCATTTTTCACTCAAGCAAAGGCTTATTGGAATCAAAATACAAGAATCAGTCATCAAGAAAACCGCTTTTACAGCGTAATCAAACGCCAGGTCCAATAATGAAAAACTGTTCCGTTCTGATTGGTTTAAAACATATCACGTGGCATCAAGCAAACCAATGTTGCATTATTTTTGTCAATGCCGTGCGGTAATAATAGTGCTCAATGGTACAGCGTGGACCTCAAGCTTCTACGGCATCACGTGAAAGTTGTAAAGCGGAGGCCGGTCCCATTCCATAAAGGTTACAATGGAAGTTTAAATTTAGTCAATTTTTTCGTTTGGAAATAGAAAATTGGCATTATTTATGTGGTTTGTGATAAGACTGTTTTCTAAAAAAAAACACACACACACCCCCCGTTGTATCAACGATTGTCAAAACACAGTTTCTGCGAACAGGGTTAACTTGGTCGTGTCATTTGGGGTTAAATTTCAGTTGCTTATGTCGTATATAAGGCCAATGCCGTTTAATCTGCTGTCTGAGAAACAACTTTGTCGCTAACCAATCAAAGACTGTATTACGATTTAGACTAGAAACAACTCACAGAAGAGGCGTTTAATTGGATGTTTGAAAGTAAACCCTGTTCTGCCAATCATCGAGAAACGGGCATGCATTTATCAGAGGATAAAATAAAAGGGAATCCTTATATGCGATGATTAATTAGAATAGCATATAAGTTAAACTCCAGAAAGCTTGATTCAACAGGAAATAGATGTAAACATTAACAAACTGTAAGTTAAAAATTGGAAAGTTATTTACCCATTTTATAATTTCTTTTATAATATAATCGCACATTTTGACATAAAGTAAATAAAGTGAAGCCATTTTTCAAGTAAAATTGCAGTTTTATACATCAATCAAATAGATTAAAGCCATTGATGAATCAAATATTAAAATCGAAACACACGCTTACCCGTGGCTTCGTTATAGTAGACATTGAGTCTCTCCAACTGGAGATCGGAATCCCCAACATACAGTCCTGTATTATCCAGGCCATGCTCTTCTGATATCACCTCCCAAAACTGTAACAAACAAAAACAGTTACCATATGTATACAAACTGTGAGGGAAAACTTGCGTTTAAATAATAGTGCTATAGCATTGATTAACGGAAGCCGATAGCAGCGGTCTTGCTGCCTCGCCATTTCAACTAGAGGGCGACACACCGACACGGTCGGATTTGCATACTTGTGGGCCCTAGGCCAAATTCGGCATTATAATTAGGGAGCCCCCAAATTAATAGAAACCTTGGCATGATCCAGTATCCCAGAGGCCCCTATCTGCTTCCAGGTATATTAGTTCATAAACTTAACTTTAAAGTACAAATAACAGTGTATTTGTATGGTCGAAGAGAAGAGTGAATTAACTATGGAAGAGGGGAAGCAATCAAGGAAGAAGGCGAAAAAAAATGAAGAAACATGAATGAATCAATCGACAATGCTCACTTTATTTCACCAATACTTAAAACTGAAAGGAAAATGATTTGCGCAAACAGGTTTATTGAAGTTTGAAGTTTACTCATATTAACCAGTTCACGAGATGAACAGAAAAGCTCGATTTATTACATGAGGAATGAAAGAATCAAGGACCACACGAATGCATGAATCAATCAATCAATCAATCAATCAATCAATCAATCAATCAATCAATCAATCAATCAATCAATCAATCAA
>JAVFBX010239385.1:0-10487 GCA_034783855.1 Mopalia kennerleyi | reverse complement strand
GGTGACTTGTGTGAGTCAGGATGGTGACTTGTGTGAGTCAGGATGGTGACTTGTGTGAGTCAGGATGGTGACTTGTGTGAGTCAGGATGGTGACTTGTGTGAGTCAGGATGGTGACTTGTGTGAGTCAGGATGGTGACTTGTGTGAGTCAGGATGGTGACTTGTGGTGATTTGTGTGAGTCAGGATGGTGACTTGTGTGAGTCATGATGGCAAACAATTAAAGCATTGGACAGTTAGCATGATAAAATAAAACAGTAACTGTCTCTTTCTAATACAGCTTTAAAAAAGATTACCACCATTTATTTCCCAAGACTGATATTAGAGAATGCATTCAGTTCATGTTCAGCAGTAGGCTGTAGCCATTAGACAGTGTTGTAAAGAATAAAAAAATGTACAGCTAGGACTGCAAAGTCCTTAGCCCCAATGACATTACAAAATGGCCGAGATGCCTGTGCTCCCAACTCCAACCATTGGAGTTTTTTATACTGTTGAAATAAGTCCTTCATACAGTTAGTTGGTTTGCTGCAAAGGAAACGTGAAAACAATCTCTCTTCATTTGATAACAGTGCAATCTTTAGCTGTATATATCTTTTTAAGATGTTAAATAGGGAGGAAATGTACAGTTATCAAATCATTGCAATGTCATCTTTTTTAAGTCTTGAACTGTTCACAATATAAAGTTACAGTGTGCATGGGGAAGTTGTTCAAATTCTCTCAACAAGTTTTGGAATGAGAAGTATTTTAGAAAGTTGGAATCACAAACAAGTTAACAGTATCAGTCTCAGTATCTTTTCTGAATACCCTGGAGCATGAGTGGTGTTAATTTAATCTTGTGATTTTAGGTAGAACTGACATGGGATGAGACTGAGAGAGACAGACTTGTTGTCAGCAGAAAGCCCCTTAAACCAGAGCAGATTGATGACGCTGACTATAAAGCTTACCTGGCTTCTAGTTCAGACGATGAACAAGGTAAACATGTAACCAGAGACTTTCAAAGCGGTACAAGGTTTCCTCCTGGTCTTCCATTGTGATAAGGCAAGGAACAGTGTGTCATATAAGTGAAATACCCTTGAGTACGACGTTAAACACCAATCAAACAAACCCAACTGTCCACAGCAAAACTATGTAGTGAAACTTATAGTGCGACACAAGCCCTGATAGAAGTAAGTGATAACATATATAAGCGTAATGTATTTGTTTTGGACAATCTTTCATCGTATAAGTGAAATACGCTATAGTACGACGTTAAACCCCATTCAAACTAGACGAGCCATTATGGCCTTTAACGACTTAAGCATGGTTCTGTTCTCGTCAAAAAAACATGATAAAGCAGGTGTTTTCAAACGAGAAAAAGCTGTTATCAATTGGCTGTTATGAATTGAGTTTGTTTGGGGAAATCTCACCTTCTTCCGTTGTCTATCGACGGTATAATCCACAAAAATCTGGTCGAATATGAGGCGATTTTTTAACGTTGACATTCGGCAATGTTGACCAATCTACCCAATCAACAGACTGAAATGCACCACGTGACTTGGGTTTTTCCCTTTAGCTGTACTACAATGGCCGACATGATATAGCTGTATAGTCAATAAAGCGTAAGACTGCATTGACGATACCTGGACCTAAATCAAACAAACAAATCCAACTCTCCGTGACAGACCTAAGGGATGACATTTATAGTATGACACAAGCCCTGACAGACCTAAGGGATGGCATTTATAGTATGACACAAGCCCTGACAGAACTATGTGATGACATTTATAGTATGACACAAGCCCTGACAGAACTAAGTGATGACATTTATAGTATGACACAAGCCCTAAAAGAACTAAGTGATGAAATTTATAGTATGGCACAAGCCCTGACAGAACCAAGTGATGAAATTTATAGTATGGCACAAGCCCTAAAAGAACTAAGTGATGACATTTATAGTATGACACAAGCCCTAAAAGAACTAAGTGATGACATTTATAGTATGGCACAAGCCCTGACAGAAACAAGTAATAACATTTATAGTATGACACAAGCCCTAAAAGAACTAAGTGTCGACATTTATAGTATGGCACAAGCCCTAAAAGAACTAAGTGATGACATTAATAGTATGGCACATGCCTTAAAAGAACTAAGTGATGACATTTATAGTATGGCACAAGCCCTGAGAGAACTAAGTGATGATATTTATAGTACGACACAACCTCTGATAGAACTATGTGATGACATTTATAGTATGGCACAAGCCCTAAAAGAACTAAGTGATGACATTTATAGTATGACGCAAGCCCTAAAAGAACTAAGTGATGAAATTTATAGAATGGCACAAGCCCTGACAGAACTAAGTGATGACATTTATAGTATGGCACAAGCCCTAAAAGAACTAAGTGATGACATTTATAGTATTGCACAAGCCCTAAAAGAACTAAGTGATGACATTTATATTATGGCACAAGCCCTAACAGAACTAAGTGATGACATTTATAGTACGACAACCTTTGACATAACTATGTGATGACATTTATAGTATGGCACAACCATGACAGAACCAAGTGATGACATTATAGTATGGCACAAGCCCGGACAGAACTAAGTGATGACATTTATAGTATGACACAAGCTTTGACAAAACTAAGTGATGACATATATTGTATGGCACAAGCCCTGACAGAACTAAGTGATGACATTTATAGTATGGCACAAGCCCTGACAGAACTAAGTGATGATATTTATAGTATGGCCCAAGCCCTGAGGGAACTAAGTGATGATATTTATAGTACGACACAACCTCTGACTGAACTATGTGATGACATTTATAGTATGGCACAAGCCTTGACAAAACTAAGTGATGACATTTATAGTATGGCACAAGCCCTGACAGAACTAAGTGATGATATTTATAGTACGACTCAAGCCCTGATAGAAGTGATGACATTTATGGTACGACACAAGCCCCGACAGAACTAAGTGATGACATTTATAGTATGGCACAAGCCCTGACGGAACTAAGTGACGACATTTGTAGTATGGCACAAGCCCTGACAGAACTAAGTGCCGACATTAATAGTATGACACAATCCCTGACAGAACTAAGTGCCGACATTTATAAGTATAATGTCTTTATTTTCAGATCCTCACAATGGTTTGGTAGAGGAGAGTGGGAGTGATACAGGAGAGGAGGAAGAGGGAAGTAAAATAGAGAAATACAAGTCATTGCTGAAGGAATTGGAGGACTCTGAGAAACGGAAAGGTGACCGAGGTGTAGAGATGGAGATCACGTGGGAACCAGGTTAGTGTGAAGTCATTTGCTTGGTACATTTGGTGAATGGGATGTTTGTAACTAATTATTCATAGCCTTCAAGCTTAGGGAAGTATTGTTAGTATTTTATGCTGTCTGCTGTGGTGGAACATGGCTGCAGTATGAGTGAATATAATTGTATGATCTTTTAACGGAATGCAATTGTATGATCTTCTATCGTGGCCCAGTCGGTAGTGCGTTGGACTGGTGGAAATCTGGCTTGTAGTGTTTATGTTAAACTTTGTTAGCCAAACATATGAATGCCTGCTATTCATGCAACAGAAAAGTATAAACAGGGTTTGGCCAAAACTATGCACCTCTGCCGTAGCTGCTATATCTTATTGGATAACACAGTAAATGTAAAAATAGAAATCAAAATTGTCCAGAAAAAATTACTCTTTATTTCAGATATCTTGTTATGGAGAATAAGTCATTAACATTCTTCAAAGCTGATCAATTGAACCCCAAATTTATATGGGGAACTTAACATCATGATAAAAAATCCAAGGGAGATAATTAATTCTATTTTAATATCACACATTGAAAACATGGAGGTCATCAGTTGCTGATTTGTAAATTGTGTTGATGCTTTTAAACTATTCCAAGGAGGTTTATTACATACAAATTCTTCAAAGCTGATCAATTTAACCCTGAGTTTTTATGGAGAGCTAATATGTCTATGTAAAAAATCTGAGTTGTTTTCCAAGGGAGATAATTAAGACTCAGAGACATTGAAACCACGGAGGTCATCAGTTTTGGAGAAGATCTGTAAATTGTCTTGACATTTTGAAACTATTCCCAGTGTGACATTTATTACATCCCAGTGTGTTTTTTTTTTTTGTCTCCCAGAGAGATTTATTTTTCCCTCTCTTAAAGCTTCAGGCCCTCGGCCGTAGCTTAGTAGTAGCGTGTATTCTTACTAATCCTGCTTCAATGTACCGTTCCCCGGATTTAGTCCACCTGTCGACCATCAGGTCTATGAGCAAGTCACACATTGTGACTTCGGCAATCGCACTAAGAGGTAACACCGATTAAATTGTAATAGGGGATAGACCTTTAACATGGCCTGACATCATCTAATAGAGGATTTGAGCAACCAGCCCCTGAACTTTAAAAGAGAAATTTTGATGGGGGTTTCCATCACCCCCAGGACTGGCACACTATCTTAAGAGTTAATATGAGGTTAAACCCAACGCAAAGCATCAAACTGATAGTGAGACCGACTTTGAGTCCATGAATCTGTATGTTTTATCATGACTTATGGTGTGTTCTATTATTTGTTGCAACTGTTCTAGGTTTAAAGGAAGCTACCGAAGAGATAGTGAAGAAAAAAGGTGGTAAAAAAGACTTGACTATTTGGGAACAGTATTTAGAAAAAAGAAAAGACAAGAAGAGACAGAAAAGAGAGGAGAAAATGAATGAAAAAGCATCCAGAGAAACCAACAGTTCCCAGGCTAGTTTATTATGTTTTACTGAATTGATTAATTGAACCACTATGTTGATTTTGAGAATATTGGACTAACATAGTGATATGTTTCTTGTGTCAAATTATGTTAAATTCAATAACAAGGTAATTTGTACTTGAATGCACACTGAAAACTACAGATAACTACAAAAATCAAGCACAATTTTGTGAGCATGTAACAAAATGTAAAGCACATACAAACTTTCCCAACATAAATATTGCTTTATTTGAATATCATGTAGAAATCCTGTTAAATTCTAATTGTACTTTCCTATGTACAGATAAAAGAAGAGCCAGAAGATGCAGGTGAAGAGGCTGCCTTTAGTGATGATGATATACCGGAGGGTATAGATATTAACGACCCTTATTTCCAATCAGAACTGAAACCAATTAAAGACAATGCAACAGGTACATATAGGTCAAATGTTCTAAATGCGGACTACCTGGTTACAACATACTGTCTCATTTTCTAAGCAATCGGAATCAAGAAATTGTTTAAGTCCGCCCAGAAGTTGCTGCTGAGTAAGTGACTATACTGATTATCAGATAGCCCCTGGAACCAGTCTAAGCAAATATGGGGAAAAAAACAGACAATCAGATAGCGAAATATTGTATTCAAGTATTGTCATTTGTTTTTTCAGTTGTTAGAAAGAAAAGAGGCAAGAAATCTAAAGTAAAACTCACAGAAGCAGAACAAAAACAGTTAGACCAGAAACAGGTGAGGATATTTCAGATAATGGTCCACAGCATGTGCTTAAAACAGATTCAATTTACTTTAGCTTGGTGCCACACCAAGCTAAAGTATTTACCTTTATTTCTCTCTATCCTACAAATAGTGACACAACTTCTCACTGTTACAAAGAAAGTGTCAAGATCCTTGTCACTGGGAAAAGTTGTCACCATCCTTCTCATAGGGATAACTTGTCACCATCCTTGTCACAGTGAGAAATTGTCACCATTCTTATCAGTGGGAAAGTTGTGTCACCATCCTTGTCACAGTGAGAAGTTGTCACCATTCTTGTCACTGGAAACAGTTATTTCACCATTCTTGTCACAGGGAGAAGTTGTCACCATCTTTCTCACAGGGAGAAGTTGTCACCATCCTTGTCACAGTGAGAAGTTGTCACCGTTCTTATCAGTGGGAAAAGTTGTGTCACCATCCTTGCCACAGAGCAAAGCTGTGTCACCACCCTTCTCACAGGGAGAGGTCATGTCACCATCCTTGTCACAGTGGCAAGTTGTGTCAGATGTGAAGTCTCCTTGCCAAGCTTGTGACATAAACTCTCCCTGATATATAGATAGTTATATCAATGAATGACAAGAATGTTGACATGACCTGTCCCAGTTATAAAGACGTTGACAGGGCTGTTCACAGTCACAAGAATGTGGACATGACCTGTTCCAATCACAAGAATGTTGACATGACCTATTCCAGTCACAAGGATATGGTCAGGACCTGTCACAGTCAAAATGATGTTGACATCACCTGTCACAGTCAAAATGATATTGACATCACCTGTCCCAGTCACAAGGATGTTGACATGACCTGTCCCAATCACAAGGATATTGACATGACTTTTCCCAGTCATGAAGATGTTGACATGACCTGTCCCCAGTCTTGCCAGATTGAGCATCTGACATCACATGAGTTATCTCACTAAAGTATGACACTAAACACCAAATGACCAGACTTTCCTACATTATGTTACGTTTCAAACTATAGTGACCGTGTTTAATGTTGTTTTGTTTTCAGGCTGAGTTATCTCTCTTGATGATGGATGGAGAGGACGGCGATAACAAACAGCATTTTAATCTCAAAAAACTTTTAAAATCTGAAAAGAAACAAAAGAGGAAGGCTGCAAAAGAACCTGAAAATGTTGAACAAAACTCGTTTGAGGTAAGCATTTCTGTATTATGCTCAGAAGCTCTGTCCTTAGAAGCCACCCTCTGGCTAAGGGTAGTTGGTTTGAAGAGTAGCAATACTGTCTTTACTTAGCACTTGACGAAAATTAACTTTCCAACATTATGAAAACACTACACATCTTAGTTGTGCTAGTTGCAATTACTGTTGGAAGACATCACTGTCAAATAAGTGAAATGCCCTTAAGCACGGCGTAAAACACAAATCAATTAATCAATCAGCTTAGAAGCCAGGAAATCAAACTAGTGAAATGCCCTTAAGCACGGCATAGTACTCCAATCAATCTATCAATCAATCAGCTTAGAAGCCAGGAAATCAAACTACATGTAGTTATGTTTTGTAAAAGTAGGTTGCTTGAGCTTTGTTTAACCCTGGTCATTTCGGAATTAAGAGGCATTACAAAACTGTGGGAAGACATCGCTGTCATTAGGTGAAATTGCCCTAAGCACGGCGTAAAACACCAATCAATCAGCTTAGAAGCCAGGAAATCAAACTAGTTATGTTTTGTAAAAGTAGGTTGCTTGAGCTTTGTTTAACAAAACTGTGGGGCCTTTGCTTTACACCTTGTGATCCAGTGTTTGTTGCCAGTGACCTCAAGACTGGTTCCATTCAACCATTGGCCGCTCACATTCTCTGTCATACTAGTTCACCTAACCACCTTCTCTGTGTGCTAATAATTACACTACTTTTGTATACATGTTTTGGGGTCAAACATTCATGCCTGTAACATTTGGCAAAATTTCACAATTAATACTTAAAACGTTCAAAACATTGTTGAAGATCGTATTTATATCCATATTAATCACAAACTCAATTACTAGTATCACATTTATTGAAGATTCATTTTCGGTTTCAGTTTGATGTGGAAGATTCTCGCTTTAGGGCCATGTATGACTCACACCTCTATAACATAGATCCCTCAGCCCCAGAGTTCAAGAGGACAAAGGTCATGGACACCATTATTGAGAAGAAGCTCAATCAAAGAAAAAAGACGAAGAAGAATGTTAAAGAAATTGGGAGAAATGACAAAATAGAAACTGCATCAGATACTGATCGTGAAAATAAAGCAAAAATGCATGTCAAAGATCCCAGTATTTCAGCTTTAGTCAGCTCAGTGAAATCGAAAACAAAAAACTTTCACAAAAAAAAGTAATTAAATTGGAATCTGTTTCCTTGCAGATGTACATTTGTTAAATATCCTCCCATTGTTGATAATAAAAGTGGAGTACTCTTATCATTCATTTGTTTTTTGTGGACATGTAGTTGTAACCTGCAATGTTAGTCAACTGTTTCTTCCATATGATAGTTGTGAGCAATTAGTATAATACTCGAATCTACACCTACCGTTATCTGTTCAGTTATTGTGGTTTATATGCATATTATAAACTAATTATAATATTGCAAATTCGTCTACTACTTTTGTAGTTTTGTTGGTGACAAGTTGCTGGTGTACATGTTGCCTAGGAAGTGAAATTGTTCACATGCTTTATGAGCTTGGTGTATTAATCCAAATTTTCACAGCACTCTGGTTCTACAGTTGTTATTCAAGAACTTATGTGTGTGTTACCGATCGGATGAAGTTGTCCATCTGTGGCTATACCTGAAAGCAGCTTTCATTTTTCCATGATAGAATAACCTGTTTAGTGTTAGGGTGGGTGGTTAGAGCCAGGATGCTCCCTAAGCTAAAGGACAATATGAATCAGGCTAATCAGTCTGTTTGTATTGCATATTGTGATGTCCTGTCTTCTCATTGTTTGCTGCCAGTGAAGTGGAGGATGCCGATTGTTTCCTTCACCCAATGGATGGCACATCCAATATGAGTGTGCCCCCTGGCGTAAGTATGCTGCACACTTCGATTCTCTGTTGGTGACTCAAAAGTGATTCTTCCCGATGCAGCTGACATCTAAACTAACACTCGGCATGATTTTTATAAAAATGACTTTCATTGAATATTGCATAGAAATTTTAGCCATGATTTTGATTATTTTAAGCACATGCGACAGAGTTAGCTTATTACACGTGCGTCAACATTTTAAAATTTAAATCCTGTGACTGTGACTCTGTTACTATTGGTACACAAATATGGCTGCAATTTCATATTGCAAGTTGCAAGATATCAAACAAGTTTTATCCCTTGCAACTTTTCATCGACAGTTGGGTAGCCTGCCTGCCACACACGGAGCAAATTCCTTGAGACTTTAAGCTGCCCATGGAGAATCGTTACTGTGCTGTGGGATGACAAGACATGTACTTGAATGGAAATAAAGTGACCATGGCTTTTTTGTTAAGGCTTATATAGGAATGGTACTCAAGGTTTACATGGGTTTATTATATATATATATATCTATGGTGGTGCTCCTCATCTGACCTCAAAATGAAATGGCACACAAAATATTAGTACTGACTCTGTATCCCCCAGGTAAACTAGGCAGAAACCCTAAGTACATAGTTAACGCACATCCCCCTAGTTCGACACTAGTGAATGGCTACAGCTCCCTGTGGTAACAATACTTGACACAACAAAATGCATATGTTGCGGCTCCGTGTCCCTTCGGTAAACACTGGCAGACACCAAGTAAGTCCAGAATTAACATATATCCCCCTCGTACGACCTGAGCGGACACTACATGCATATCCATATGTTAATGTTTCAACTTTCAGGTGAGCACCATAAAACCCTAATCTGTGCCATTACAACCGGATTGCCCATGGAAACCCCTTCAGAACAAATGAGGCATATATACAAAATATTCATTACATATATGTAGTATATAACATGATCATATCACATGAATACTTGGGTGATAGTCGATTTTGAGACTATTCGAATACCAAACTTTATATTAGCTCCTACTCTGTGTGATTCAGACATCGAGAGACATGGATTTGTTCGGCCTTGACTTTACATCAATGCTGCAATGCACCACAAAGACTGACCAATCACAGGACAGGTATGCTTTGGAAATACCACATTGCAAAACTTTCACAATTTGATCTTGGTGATCTTCAAATCCCTTGGCGAGAAATTCCTTAAATTTAATTCCAATCTTTTTGATGATTTAAATTAGATTTCAGACTTATAAACTTCTGTTGTAGCCTTTGCGTCAGCGTCAGCCATGTAAAGGCTTCTTTAATTACACATACTGATGGAATTTCTGAAATTTTACACATAGTTCGTCGGACTATAGGCATATAAATCATTCTAACAAGCTTTAATTAGACATATTAATTAATTTTCCATTGTTACCTTAAAGGTGATAGGAATGGATTCCTTTTCATTGGTGGAACAGTTGAGTACCAGATTATATATAGAGGATACTACGCAGTGAAATTTTAATACCATAATATTGCTTAAGTGAATGGCTGAAAAGTAAACCCACTCAACGCTTAGCGTCTTGTCAGTTATCTCTTTCAGCACACACTCAAGAAATATTTATAGTATTCAAAATTCACTGTGTAGCATCTCCTCTATATATTATCTGGTAGTAAATGTGGCCCAGGAAAAGTACGGTATTGTGGTTAATCTGACAGCATCACACTCAGCAGTATAGTGTGCAGCAACCTGAAAGTACCTCATGGTTCCAAATGAATATATATTGCGTGCTAGTCTTGGACTATGTATAACGGTTCAAAATACAATCTAGGTATGTATGGCAGGGTTACCCTTTTCTATTAAGAGCATTTTTTGCTGATCTGCACGAGTAGACGGCCCAAGGGGGATAACCCAGAATAGTCGGTTATAACCCTTTAAGGAACTCTTATTTCTGTAAAATATTGATTATGAGTTCCACGGTGCAGTTTATGGAATAGAG
>JAVFBX010239374.1:0-10488 GCA_034783855.1 Mopalia kennerleyi | reverse complement strand
GACTATAACGTATCACAGATTCTGTATTTGTGCACGTACCTAAATCATCAGCATATGTCACAGGAATCCCATAAATTATGGCGCCTTAAAAAGTATTATTTATAGGTATTGCTGCTATCTGAAATTTAATAACCAAATCATCTCTTTTCTCGCGTGCAGTTTTCTGGACATGTGAAAATATTCTGTATTTAGGTGTTTGGCCATGATTCAGTGGTAACGGCCTCAGCCTACTGATCTCCCATCTATTGTGTGTTTCTTTGATTAAATATCATTATTAATTACTAATCGCATTCTCAATTCTTAACTTAAAGACAACAACCCTCAATTTCTTCAGGCCCGCGGTCATGGCTTGGTGGTAGCGTGTGCGCTTACTAATCCTACTTCAATGCACTGTTCACGGGATGGGGCCGTCTGTCAACCCTGGGGTATATGAGTGAATATGAATGAGTCACATGTTGTGGCTCTGGCAAGTGCGGGGGTGGCTTTTAAGAGGTGTCCTCACGGTTTTCCATCGTAATTAGAAATCTGGTATTGAAAAGAATGGCTTCACTACTTCAGACTGATTTTTTTTTTTTAACAATCAATATGATTGAAATTTTAAAGTAGGGAGGACTTTCTTGTATTTTTAATTTGATTTTTTTCCAAACACGTTCTAGTTCTATTTTGAGATAAACTAAATGGGAGTTTTCTAACATCTGTAGTTAAATAGCACTATTGACAATTAGGAATTAAAGTATAATATTCTCTCCTGTGAAATAGCATTAAATATTCAACAAGTAAAAATTTTGAGAATGGGAACATCTTTTAAAATAGTTTTTATGTAATATTGGCTGTAAGCCATCATAATAAAAGAGCCCTAGTAATTACATTTATAAATTGCCATCTTCATTCTTCCCCTCATAAAACAGTGTGGCATTTTGAACAGCAACTGCTCTAACTTTGATGATAATTTGGGAATCTTGAACTGCCATTATCATCAGAAAAATAATCTTGACCTTTGTGCACTGTTATCGAGGTTGTGTTATATGTTATAAAATCAATAGAATGATGGGTTAAGATATTATCATTGATGTATGAGCTGTTTCACGTCACAGTACCTTATAAGTGATGAAAAAACAAACCATCATACAACAGAAAACGATTTTGTGCTTATCTCTAGAAGTAATATCTTACAACACTAATTTATGTTTGTCTTATATCTTGTCATTGTTTATTAAAAACCAATGATTTAACAGTGCCCTTCAACCATTGGGAGAGTATTACATAATATGCATGGAATAATTAACCCTTCGTTCATCAATGACTACAAACATTATGAAACCATGCGTGTAAAAAGCCAAATAATAAGACATAAAACGTATAGGAAGTATAACTGCTGGGCAGAATAACACCACTCATCAAGTGATTTTAATGTGGGAGGCAGAACCGTGGAATTTTTAGGTAAAGTTAGGTTGGCAACAACTGTTTCACCCCAATTATCTTGTCCTGTTAAGGTTACTAAAGACCCTAGATAATTCCTTTCTCAGTTGATTACCTGATTATTCAGAACGGGGGTTAATGCTAATGGAACTGTCTGATGAGGATAGATAGACTAAATTGACTTATTTCACATCCATTCAGATCATAAGGTTATATCTCAGTAGGGTATATTCATGTTGCTAGTATAGTTGACTTAATTAAGATGAGTGAAATAAAACAGAAATGGAAAAGTTAAAAAAGATCCGCTGGTACACCCACCATATTTACAGGGTATTTTTAGTTGTGAAGGGTGGACAACCCCTTCATGCGTCAAAATTGTCCTATTTTTTTTTTAATTTCTTTATTTAAAGATTCTGTTTTTGTCCTGCATTTAGCAAAAAAATGATATAAAAATTCAATTAATTTTAAGTTTGAAAATTGTGATTCAGTTCTTCTCAGATGTAAGGCTGGAAGGGTTTTGCACGATTACTAGCACTTCATTTTTTGTCCAAATTTAATTTAGTGACATAATAATCTAGTAAAGAGTCTATTTGTTGCCTATTTTTCGCTTTATAGCAATTTTCCTCAAGTTAATTATGAAAATTGGACTTTCTGCATTAAAAAATGAATAATTCAAACAGCAATCCAAATTAAAAAGATAATGTTGTTATAAACAAATTTTAAAAATGAAAAAAAAATTGACCTTGAAGGGGTTGTCCATCCTTGAAACTATATAATTTTACACATTTGATATATGCTTGATGAAAATTGGATGCATTCTGCAGTGGTTCATAGATGTCCAAATATTGAGTTTTTACTGAACAAAATTCAGTTTTTTTAGTCACATATTGAATTGTTTTCATTATCAAAAGCCCAACTATTTTTGTTTATCATACTTAAACATTAGAAATAGACTCTGAATTGAGTTTTTTTAAAACGATGCGTTAAAATGATGTCTCAAATTGGGTTTATTCTCCAGCTTAACTACCATTTAGGGCAGCTAAACTGGACGTCTATGAACCCCTGATTCTGATATGGTGAGTGTCTTGCTGGCCTGTGTCCATCCAGAGGGCCCTGATGCGTTTCCGGAGCAGAACCCTTCAACTGTTAATCCTAGCTTTATGAAACTCGGTAGGCACATTCACCATCAATTCTAGTTGTGCCTTTTGTTATTATGGATTTACCTTTTTTTTTTTATTTCCATGGATACAAAGTTGGACCTAGTTGTAATCAGAAGTGAATTTAGCTTCTGAAGTAGAACTCCCAAGCTATAAGGCCTATCTCTAGGTGGTAATGGATTAACCTTTTTTACGGTATGGCCTGCATCTCTCTGTCTGTACGTCCCAACCATCCCTCTTCCAATCTAAATCGGCACGATAAATCATACTTTTGAACAAAATATTGAATTTCTTTGTTTTTACACACTACCTTGGAAGATAGCATGTGGCCATACCATAGATTGACAGGTTTGTGGTTACAATGTATATTAAGGGTCTAGCATGCCATGTAGATACAGAGTTCTGTATCTCCAAAAGTCTATCATGTAATGTAGCCTTATTTAGAGATACAGAGTAATAGTGCTCAAAACTGTGCAATTTCAAGTATTTTTAACTTGACAGCTATCATGGGTTCAATTAGCACTGTCTAGTAATATTTGATATACTTAACTTCCTGACACATTTTATATGCCAAATTAGTCTTGAAATCGCCCATTAATCTTGTTAAAAATGTGGAAATACAGTTCAGGTATCTGAACATTTTTCTATCTTCCACCCTGACTGTAGACTGTTTACTAGAAGGTCCTGTAACTTCCACTGTTTAGGCATATTAACCTAATAAAAGGTGTATATTCCTGTATTCCTGTTATTCCTGTTAAACCTGTATTGAGTCGGTAAGTCTACTGAATTTAATATTTGAGGTCTACTTCAAATCTCAATTTAGGGCAATTACACAAATTGGTGACTTCAAACTCAGTATTTACACCCATTGAGGACGTATGATGACTTTACTAAAAGTCTTGTTTGTTTTACAGCCAAATATAATAATCGAATTGCACCCACCACTCTGAAAAAACGTACCTATAAGAATAGAAAAAAGAAAATAATTTTATTTTTAAATTTTAATAAATGTAGTGCAACATGTTGGTACAACAATTTACTGCAAATGTGATTGATGATAATGCAATGAACATAAACATATATATTAGCTGGGAGGCAGAACCATGGAATTTTCAGGTAAAGTTAGGTTGGCAACAACTGTTTCACCCCAATTATCTTGTCCTGTTAAGGTTACTAAAGACCCTAGATAATTCCTTTCTCAGTTGATTACCTGATTATTCAGAACGGGGGTTAATGCTAATGGAACTGTCTGATGAGGGTAGATAGACTAAATTGACTTATTTCACATCCATTCAGATCTTAAGGTAATATCTCAGTAGGGTATATTAATGTTGCTAGTATAGTTGACTTAAGATGAGTGAAACATATAACTGAAATAGAAAAGTTAAAAAAGATCCGCTGGTACACCCACCATATTTATAGGGTATTTTTAGTTGTAAAGGATGGACAACCTCTTCATGCGTCAAAATTGTCCTATTTTAAAAAAAATTAATGAACATAAACATATATATTAGCTGGGTGGGTGGTTGGAGGGAGTGTCCTGTGTCCCTGAATCTCTCAGAGTTACATATAGAGAGGCAAGGCAATCTGTTTGTGTTGTCTTTTTATTGTGTCTACTAATTGTCTGATCATTGTGTGTGGCAGTGGCATCAAGGTGTTTTTACTTTACCCCTTGACCTGGCACTCTGTCATAGCAGTGAACTAAACTTAAAACCTCAAGCAAATATCAATACATTAACTAATATTCTATATATTTGTTTGTTCTGGAATAAGGTACCACCAAGTCATTAAAATTAGATTTGCACTATATTGGGAATTGGCCAGCGGCCATGGCTTAGTGGTTAGCGAGTGCACTTTCTAAAGCCTACTTTGATGTACCGTTCACGGGATCGAGTCTGTCTGTCGACCCTCAGGTATATGAGTGAGTCACAAGATGTGGCTACGGCAATTGCGGGGGAGGTTTTTACAAAGTTTCCTTCCGGTTTCCACCAAAATAAGGCAAGGAACAGTATGAAGTGGAAAATCTGTTGTCATATAAGTGAAATACCCTCGAGTACGACTTTAAAGCCCAATCAATCAATCAGTCAACCATTGGGAATCATGTCAAATTCATGTATGTTACTAATGTGATAACTTTTCATCGTGTATTTATTATAAGTTCTCGACAAATCAACAAAATTTCATTTTATTATGACCCTTAAATGGCCTTGGGACTCAATTTAATTCAGAAAGAAAATTGTTTTTCTACAAGAAGTGTTCAGCCCATTAAGCATTATTGATTTCGCAGAGCCTAGTGAGAGAAATTAAAAACAGATAGTTTGGATGATTTATTCAATCCTAAGGAATATTCAGAGGGATTGTCTGGGTTCACTATCTTGTCAAGCTGATGACAAAATCATCGAAAAACATTTTATTAAATGTTTCCCAATTAGTTGATTCGAATTTATGCTATGGTTTATCCAGCTAAACATAATCTAGGCATCAACAGCTTTACTTTCATCCGTATGGTTTACTCCCCAAAACTGATATGTTTCTTTCTTTAGTCTATTAAAATGTTCAAAACTTCTACCTAATAGTGTTAGAATCAGTCAATACATTATATTGTAATCCGTCAACCAAATTCATTTTGTTCTGATTGGTCAATTTGCACAGGTATAAAAACCTGTACACTGCGGAAGATTTTGAATGGCCGCCTACGCTTCAAATTTTATTTTCGAAATTTATTAAAAATTATTTTTAGTTCAAAACATATCTGCTTTACAATCGCTCAATTTTAATGATGCTAAAATACCAGAAACCTGTTTTTGGTGGCCCTTTTTTTGCACCGACATTGGCCCTTTCGACGCGGTTGAAAACTGTGTTGTCATGACAATGCTAGTCGTCAGGGAAGGTAACTTAGAACACAAACAAAGAATGTATCACTTCAGAACCTATTTTTTTATCGTTTTCTAAGTGAAAAAAATCACACATACTGTGGCTTGGCAGATAATAAATTCATTATAGACGTTTTTCGTAGGGTGTACCTACTTTTATAACCGTCCTGGAACCTCGTACACCCTTTAGCCTGTGGCTCAGGGCGTACACGTTCTCAGGACGATCATAAAAGTCAGTACACCCTTCAAAAAATTGTCAATAACTAATACTGCCAGCTAACGTAGTTATTAGTTCTAGAATCAGTCAATAAATATACCCCCAGCATAGCTGATAGTTGTACTATTAGTAAACAAAATATACTGCCAACATACCTAGTAGTTTATAATCAATCAACAAAATATAGTTTTCACTTTCATTTTATTTTCATTTATTCACCAAAAGATATACAATATAAAGAACAAAGAGGTCAATGAAGTAATAGGAAAATGGCAAAATATACCACCAACATACCTGGTAGTTTTATAATCAGTCAACAAAATATACCACCAACAAACCTGGTTATTTTACAATCTGTCAACAAAATATATGCCAGAATACCATATAGTTTTATAAACAATCAACAGAATATACCACCAACATAGCTGGTAGTTTTATAATCAGTCAACAAAATATACCACCAACATACCTGGTTATTTTACAATTCATCAACAAAATATATACCAGAATACCATATAGTTTTATAAACAATCAACAGAATATACCTGGTATTTTTGCATCAGTCAACAAAATATACTACAACAGTTTTACAGTCAGACAGCAAAATACATGTATACGCCCAAAAACCTAATAGTTTTTGCATCAGTCCACAAAATATACTACAATAGCTTTACAGTCGGTCAGCAAAATACATGTATATGCCAGAAACCTAATAGTTTTATAATCACTTAACAAAATATATGCCAAAAAACCTAGTAGTTTTTCAATCAATCACCAAAATATACCAACAATATACCTGGTAGTTTTATAATCAATAAAATATCTACTGAAATACAATACGGTTTTACAATCGGTCAAACCTAAAGTTTCTACCAACATCCCTGATAGTTTCATAATCAGTCAACAAAATATACCTTCAGCATATCTATGATCTATTAGTAACAGAATTAGTGAATAAGATATATTAACCTATGATCTATTAGTAACAGAATTAGTGAATAAGATATATTAACCTATGATCTGTTAGTTACAGAATCAGTGAATAAGATATATTGCTAGCATTTCTGATAGTCAATTTTCTATTCAAATTATTGCCGATGTTACATTCATCTAATTGGATGCACTTAGAGGCTTATTGAAGTTAATTTTCTGAATTCCCCCAAGAAAACATAAATGATGTGGATTTAATAGGTTTCTATCTGTGATGTTTTCCGGATTGACCAATTATTATTTTTTAAATTTGCCATTAGTTATGGCTGCCTCTGTGGAAATCACTGACTGTTATTGCAATGTTGAGGAATTTTTAAACAAATTATCAGCGTACTTTTTTTGTTTTTCTCATAATGACAAAAGATGTGTCATTTTCGATACTGGCTTGATATCGTGTTGCTATTTCACAGGAGTAGTGAAATGCATAATCATTAAAGCTATTAACCAGTTTTGTGTCAGTTTTATCTTTATGATGCACATAACTGTATCTGAGCTTTAAACATTCAATACATGTTATATACAAATTAATAAAATGACAAATTACTTAATGTATTAAACGAATAATAATCCATATAACAATATAAATGTTTTACTATATTGATTAGCCTGTTGTGAAATTTATTCTGTGTGTATTGTATTTGTTTAAAAATTAAGCAATATAGTATAGTGTTTTTTTTAACTAGATACACATTTAATTTTAAAAGGTACATATTTTTGACAAATGCAAATCATACATTATTGTTTTGTAGTTTATTTTCTTTGTAACTAGCCTCATAAATAGTGTGCATTGTTAGTTTTTCAAGTTGGGAGGTCCTTTATCTAAGATTTTTGGTTATGCGGTAAAGGTATATGTAAGAAAAAAATCTTTAATATTGCTTAACACAGCTTAACTATTGTCCAAAAGTGCCGAAAATGAAACTCTTTGTGAAAGGAAATATTGCCAAACATTTTAATTTTTAAAATCATTTTTCAAATTTAAAAATAAGTAATAATCACTGTTTGGATAGGGAATATTAACAATATTTGTGTTTTTTTGGGATGACATTTTCTACTGAACAGACTCTGCAGACCCATATGGAAATTAAACCCATAACCTTCTGTTAGACACCAAATAGCCAGCAATAAATTCCAGCTGCCTAACGACATCTTGTGAGCATTTGAGGGAAGCTTCTTGTTGCCCTGGGCCCGCGGCCGTGGCGTAGTGGTTAGTGAGTGTGCTTTCTAATGCCTACTTCGATTTACCGTTCACGGGATCGTGTCCGTCTGTCGACCCCCAGGTATATGAGCAAGTCACAAGATGTGGCTCCGGCAATCGCGGGGGTGGTTTTTACGAGGTTTCCTCTCTGTTTTCCACCATAACAGGGCAAAGAACAGTGTGAAGTGGACAATTCGTCGTCATATAAGTGAAATACCCTTGAGTACGACGTTAAACCCCAATCAAACAAACAAACTATCAACCAGCTGGCGTCAATTAAAAAAATAGCCAACCAATCAAGAGCTTTGATAAAATATATGTAACATTTAAAAATTCAGCACGAAAAGTATTGTAGGCAATTTTTGTATAGATTGTTAGTTCTAGTTTAATCGAGTAGAGATACATTTACATAGTATATGACACCAGTGTATTCCAACATTAATTGACACCAATCATTGACATTGTCTCTGTCGACCATAAGGTAGATGAGGAAATCGCACGATGTTGCTCCGGCAATCGCGGAGTGTGTTTTATTTTTTAACAGATTTCCTCCCGGTTTTCTATCGTATTTAAGCAAGAAACTGCAATCCGTCGTCAGATAAGTGAAATACCCTAGAGTAGGACGTCAAACCCCAATCAAACATTGGCACGTTATTTAGAAAGTCGTACTGTGTCAGGACAACATGTGGCCCTTCCCATTAAAACTCTTGTCAACTCGCCTTTAAGAAATTAATTTAAAAAATAACGCGCATATGAATTGATATTGTATCCATGTATAGATAGATATAGATGATGTAAGCATGCGTATTTCTGTGGTCCAGTATATTTCAGTCAACACATATTTGAAAGAATAGGTGTGAAAGTTGCGTATGACCACACCCACTAGGTACACACAGTGTCTCTCCACCGGCTTATAACGAATGCACCACTCACTGTGTGCTATCAACACTGCAGCAGTAAATAGAAGAAAAAGTTTATTATTCAGAGGTTTTTCTACAGATGTCAAATCCGGCTTGGTTAGAATGTATACACCCCGACTAGTAGCCGTCTTTTGTGATAGATAGCAAACAAGGACACTGTTCTTAATACAGGCCATGTGCTCCATTGATCATGTGTATCTGAAGCAAACATATATAGCAGACTGACAGATAAATGACGGCCGTATTAATGTTATCATCGTTGCCGTACAAAAATGTGAAGGGCAATAGAACAAATAAACATATAATCGTCGCCACAAGGTTGTTCCACTGAACATCTTCAAATTGAGAAGAAAAAAAATTAAAAATTCGGTCTAAATCACTTCAGGGTTATTCTGAGTTTTCTTTGAATGGCTCGGGTTAATAGACGTGTACCGGAACCAAAAACATCCAGTGTAGGTGTTTTGGCGAGAACGCGGTGTAAAGTGTGTCCCCCGTTAACGTCTCTGGGTGCGTGAGTGGGCGGCTAGACAATTCTACTTGTACAGAACATACTACCCCCACATATCAACGCTTCAACAAAACAGTGTCGGAAGTTTTTCGTTGCTGTGGACGCTTTTAATGTCGGAGTAACTCACTTTCATAAATAGACAGAAGAGTAAATTATAACTGTAATGAAATATAATTTATAAGTACACCTACTTTGACTCTTACCAATATTTCCTACTGCTAGTTGGTAATCCAGTGAACATGATATGCGCTCTTCTGTTTTTATTGTTGTCCTAAACATAAGCCTTTAGTCTGTTACGCTTTGTTTGTCTTCGTCCCTCATATGAAACTTGACCTTAGAGGGAACTTCATAAAGTAGTCCCATAGAAGCACGTACGTCAAACGTCTCTAGACCACACGGCGGTGAGAACAACGATGGAACATTTCTAATTATTATCTAAGGAATACACATCTTATTTCATATTGGAAAGTTAAGGGTGACAAAACCGGCCACTATATGATTGGATCCACTTTCATGTTCCGTTGATGGCGCTGCTACTTACATATTCAGTGTGCATAGAAGTGGGGTTATTTCAAACAGAATTTCTGAACTTGGATTGAAGTGAGTTCGTCCGAATTGAAGCATTTTAGTGTGTATTTCTTACGCCTGCCAATGGACTTGTTTGATAAGACATTGGTTTGACTTAAGCAGTACCTGGATCATCTTTGAAAGTGAAACCACAACAACACTGAAAGGAGCATGGTTAAGCCATAATGGCCGTCAAAGGAGAGAATCGTCAGCAGAACTATATTCTATCAATACCCACGGTTGAATGGCCACTGAACACGATCACAATGTCACAATGGTAATCCAGCAAAACGCAATCGTACTTGTACTCTAGCTTAACGCAGTAAAATTGAAGTTTATGAGGTCAGCCATAGAGGAATATTAATTTTACAAAATAGCATTTCTACCCAACACTCCGCATGAAGGTTTTGTTGTTGTTGACTCTTTGGAAGTACACCGCCATTATATAAGTGGATTACCATTTTAAGCACTACGTAAAACTCCAATCAGTCAATCATAACTACGTATTGTTACTTTCCTCTGTTTAAAAAAACTACATTATTCTTAATGAGCTAAGAACTTTGTAACCGAGTCTGTGCGAAAACAGACTAGTTTGGTTGAGTGCCTTTTTGAAAAAGTCTTCCGACCGATTAGGAAAGGAGT
>JAVFBX010239373.1:0-20028 GCA_034783855.1 Mopalia kennerleyi | reverse complement strand
AGAGTGTCTTTTGATAAATGTTTCAAACTATACGTGATTCTAAATCGACGTTGATATATAATCAATCATCAGAATTTAATAAAAGTCTTAGGTAAACGTGATATTCATATGGTAAGAAATCATTCTGATTATAAACCAATACCGCCACGCAAGGTTGTTCACACATGCGATTATTATCAGGTTTATTTCTTGTGATTGTTTACCATGCCTCGGATAGATAATGAAAGAAAACGTGTTAACCACCCCTTGTTCAATGATCGTAATGACTTCCTTTACCGGCCAGAGTTTCGTCAAAGCCACTTTGATAAGGGCAATCCAATATTGGGAAAACTTCAGAAATGGTCACGTTCGGTCTTATGTTGTATTGAAATGAGCCCACTTTAAACGGTCGTGGGTGGTTATTGGGATCGATATAGAGAGACGTCACAATGTGTTCATTGCTGTCCTCTAGCCTAATGATAGAGGAAAAACAACGTAATTTCAGCTCAATATGCTATTGTGTTTTATTTAAACAATCGCCAATACTTTCCCATTATCTCTGAAGTCAATTTAAGCATCTTGAATAAAGAAGTTTATGTGTTTCTTACATGCGATATTAATAAACGCAATATTTTATTAGCTTTGTATGTATTCTTGGGCTATAAACTTCGTTTCATTGGGGATAGACATAACGAGTTCATTAATCTGTTTATTGTTTTAACACAGACAATATTGTGTATCTTGTTAAAACATCAGACGAACAAAGCATGGAATATATCTATTTGAAAACGTTCACATTATAAGCTTAATGGCATTATATATAAACCGTTTATTTAAATGTTATATATATATATATATCTCCCGGATTTCTCATTAAGTCATTTATTTAAACGGTTTTGAGATGAGTCAGATATATTAACTGCTATAACACAACTTCTTGTCAGAAAATGTTATCAGACAAAAGTCGTTTCTGTTGCACACGAGTCGATCCATAATGTAACATGTAACCCTATATAGCTTTACACTTGGTTGTGTTCAAGGTGTTTTTTAATGGACCTAAAACTGCAGCCAATATAGAATATTTAAATAAAGGATATATATTCAATGTCCTTTAATACTGCACTATACATGAAATACATCCCGATTTTAAAATTTTTTTTGCTCTTGTTTTTAAAAAGCTATATATATATTATTACACTAGATAAATCACATTGGTAGTTATAAAATGTAGCACGGTTGTTATATAGTAATTCTGAAACCTCGATTGTATAGGTGTGTTGGTTCCTTGGCCTGGATTGGAATACTCTTCTGTAGTAATTAAAAAGAAAATATAAACAATCGTGAGCATGTTCTGATTTCAGCTAATTTCAACTCAAATACCCTTGAATTGTTTATTTCATGTAAAATCTACTTAGGCTATGCAGGAAGTTGATCTGTTTGTGGTGTCTGTATTGTGTCCTGTTATAGTCCTGTATTTGTCCCGTCCTGTCTTTGTTTGTGGCAAGTGATGTCGAGGGTGGTTTCTTTCACCCATTGGGTTGGCACGTCGTCATATAAGTGAAATACCCTTGAGTACGACGTTAAACCCCCATCAAACAAACGAACCTAGGCTTTGCGAACAGGTGTTTCTTTGGGAGGCCGACGCATGGATCGGTTGAGGATGGGGCTTCCGTGCTCCATCAATGCCCGTGTGGGAAGATTCATGCTGCCTCGATCCTCTCAGAGCTAAAGTGCAATACGACACCAACTGTTTGTGGGGTTTTTGTTTTAGGCTTGAGTGTTGTGCATCTAAATCGGTTGGTCGGTTAGTCGCTGGATCGGCCGGTCAGCCATTCAATCTTCCTTTTAAATGCGTTTCTGTGATTGCGTTTCGATTGTGTTCATAAAAGGGTCATTTTCGATGACTACATGGGTAGACGCAGCTTATTTTACGACATTTATTAAGATTTTATCATAAATTGCCAACAATCGTCATACTCCTTAGTATGTATAACGTTAACACAGATAAGTACAACTTGATGTTAGCAATGGTGCTGCTCAAGAGAAATATTAATTCACAAGAAGTAAAGGGACATCTTTGATCAAATAAAAAATAAGAAAACAGCTTTGAAGACAAAAAGCCCACTCTCTCTTAATGACTATTACAAACAATAATATACATCGTTAGTCACTTGTGTGACATGAAAGGATTCAATATTTCTAATGGAACACCCTTTGCGGAATTGCAATGTACATTATATGGCCAAAGGCTTGCTGACAGTTAGAAGTCTTAGGGCAGGAATGTAACCCTTTAAGGTTTTTTCAGTCCTGGCTCTGGTGGAACCTTTTATGGTTCTGTATGGAACCCTAACAGCAACTGTTCAAAGGATTTCTCTTCTTTACATCAAAGAACCGTTTTTGTCGTAATGGTTCCTATAGAGCCATCCTCTTTTCTAAAGAGCCCTCAAGAACCATTATTTCTAAGAGTGTAATATGATCATCGCCATTATCACATCCATTATGTTTTCAACCAGCTGAACTAGTTTCTGTTTTAGTGTTCAGTATATAACGCAGTCTTACATTTCCCTACTCCAAAGCCATATGAAGTCCCTATGGGTTTCCTTCAGTGTGTGTGAGTGGTGTGCATGCGCATGGTGCATATGCATACATCTATGACTGTTGAGCGTATTGCGGATACCACAGTAACGATAATCTCGCGAGGTTTGGCTGATTAACGAGATACTAATGAAACATACTGCACACAGCAGCGCAAGTCATTATTTGGTAAATCGAAACATTTTTCCTCAATATATCTGATGTAAAATCTAATGGAAAGGACCTGACACGATTGAGCGAATTGACGAAACCACAGTAACGTTAATCTCGTGAGATTTGACCGATTGAAGTTACCAAAGTAAATGTATAGATCTTCTCCTTTCGTGCTTCAGAATGTTGTTTTTTGTCAAACCGTTATCGAGAACAGGAGCTATAGTTTGATGGATGCTTGATCAGCGGTTACGTCTACACAGCCACAATGGAGCCATCTAACTGTCGTGTGGTGCCGTGTCCGGAAATACAACTCAGTAGCTAACATGCTGTAAACTGTACATTGTCTTCCAAATTCAAATAATTCACGAAAACACAAAATCATCTTCAACATATCATCAAAGCGGAACCAGCATGTTACGAACTCCTCAGCAACTAAATAGACCAACATGTATATCTACAGTGAGGACAGACACGCGTAATATCAATCAATTAAAGCAGAAAGTGGGAGGGTGGGAGAGTGGGCGCTATAGTAACGTACAGAAAATACGTTTATCAATGTTAAATGTTTCTAAAAACAGATTGAAATCCGGTATATCAAAAATAAGGACTGGATTGGGTAAAACGGCTCAGAAGCGTTATCTTAGAATACTATTTCTTGTATTCAAATGTTCATCTTATTTCTTCTACTGATTTTATTGTGTTTAAGAGACACTTTCTTTAAACATCGTTAGGCTTATAAGTTTGTTTGGATGCTAAACCAGTACTTATATACAACAACGTCCGTGGTTGTGATGAAGAGAAAAAAAAACCATTCTTACAGTATTGATCAAATTCGAGCACCTGTAACAGTATATAGTTTTCTAACTTGATATATAGCGGCTCCGGTTGGTAGGAGTGCTATTGTTATCGCACATTTATTTGTTTCCATCAGCGACTATTTTTGGACAACTAATCACGCTTGTCTCAGTGATTATAATCGAAATATCCCCTATCGACAGTACAATCCTATCTAGCAACACACTAAATATGTCCTTACAACAACTCAGGCAATATGAGAAAAGTATATGCGAGTTGGTGGTGATGGAGCGAAACTCAACCGTGCCGATGTCGTTAAAACTACATATTAGTGCACTAATGACCTCTCACTGGGAATTTAAGTGATAAAATAAGATACATTGAGATGACAGGTGATGCCTGGTGATTTATTCCACGTGATTGACTTTTGGTGAATTATCATTACAATATATTTTAAAATAATGGGTTTTTTTTATTTAGCTTTGTTTTGGTATTTACAGCCAAATCGGTTTAAAAAACTGGGGCTTCTTCAACGTTAGCATTTCTTGCCTTGGATAAACTGAAAGCATATTAATTAAACTGCCTTTTGAAAGCAGTTAAGATGCAAGTTGTTCGTAATTTGGCAGCACGCGGAGTATGGCCGATTTAACACCCCCGGAATGCGCCATCAGGAAAAAAAACAAAATTATTTTTAAAAAAACACCACTAACAGTGTGTGTGTAAATATTGAGTCTGTAGGTCGATCGTCGCACATTGCCCTCTTTTAAGTGTTTAATGTACTTTTTAAAACAAATTATGTTTAAGTTCAGCTCTGTCATACCGAATGCTATTCAAAAGGAGAACTTGTGTCAATATCAGATATTTTTATTGATTTGCCGGCCAGTCTTTGCTTTAACAATTGTCCGAACGGGCAATGACTATAGATATATCTGTTTCTGATCTCTCTTAATGTTGCCGACGGACGATCCTGTGCGAAAGGACGTGTTTCTGGTATTGTGTTGATCCGATAAAACAGGATTGTTTGAGATTTTATACAAAAGAAAACATAGTTGATGTTACTTTGCAGATTAAGCCACTTGTCACTAAGCAAATATGTGGTGAGAGGCCCAAAGTGTTCTCTACGTGCAGACTATCACACTGTGACTACCAGCATGGAATAGCACAACAGGTTTTAAATATAGAGAAATATACTAACTTTGGGGACACAAGTTGACATATCAAACAAACTAACGTCATATTACTTCGCTATTGTTATTAGATTAACTTAAAAAACAACAACACTTAAAGTGAAATACGCTTATCTTATAACAAAATTGAGCCTAATCGCTCGTTTTGTTTTTGGTAGTGGGTTATCTGGTATGATAATATCGGAGTAAAAGCCCTTCTCTCACCCGTGGATTTGGAATGAGGAACATTTAACAGTCCTGCCGATCTCTTCCAGACAGACTGGTAATGCGCGGGTCAGCTGACCGCGACCAGTGGCTGTCTTATTCCATGTATGGATCATACATATAGATAAATAAACGACGTGATCGACCAGGTTGTTTTGGGGTTTTTTTTTGGTTGATATCTTTAGAAATGTGAATCTGATCGTAGTTTTACATTTTAAGAATCTTTTGTTTATATTTCATAAGTTCATATCAGAGCCATCCAACTAGACTCACATTGCAGAAAATAGAAAATTTTAAATGAGTTTTATTAAGTGTAACGTCTCCTTGAATCTTAGCTTACTAATAGAAACTGAAAACCAAACCCCAGTCACACTTAAGAAAATTCAACATCGAATTTAGGTGAAATATCTCCTTAACGGTTGATGACAATATTTATTTAGTTGTTCCTGTATAATATATTGATAACTAACGTAATTTCCCTGTACATAAACAGGAGAAAATCGTATTTTTCAAAGATTAATGACACGGACACGGGAGTGGCTATATACTTTAAAATCGTGGAATAACGCACGCATCCACTTTTCTCCAGCTGCTTGAAAATAAATCCTACCAGAGACAAACTTATATTTGGTGAAATCTTTTCGTATTAAAAGCTAAGATTTTTCAGGGGTATATGTATGAGAAATAATCCCAAATTCCTTGCGTAAAAAAACACGTTTTTATATAATAAACTGCTTAACCGTATAAATCAAACCAGTCACGTGCTGATGTACAAACTTCCTACACCGCAAACGAAAGCCCTTGCTGGACACGCCCCACCCACTCCTAACTGGGAATAATATAACGTTCAATACTTCCAGTTTCCTAGCTTTCTGATGATACAAGCTGGCGCTATAAAAGTGCTATAACAGTGTATTGTGTATTAACACGTGTAATACGGAAATATTATATCTGCACTGTGCACATATGTTTGTCTAGAATCTTCAGCCTTTTGACGTTTCGGTGGATATACCAACACCGTTGTCAAGCCTAATGTCCTAGGTTTCTATCGCTTCCGCCGAAACGTCACTCTCATATTAAGGATAAGATGGCCTCCATATTCTAGTCGATTCGGCCGATCAATCAGTACATGCTCCCAGACGGTTCGAAGGATTTGTAATTCGACATCAAACTGTTAAGTTTTTGTAAGCTTTGTTCTCTAATTGAGTTTTGGTCAATCGAGGTTTGAGGACCGAAATAAACACTGTAATATAAAGATGTCACGAGGTCCATATCACATTGTGGGACCGAAATAAACACTGTAATATGAGGATGTCACGAGGCCCATATCACATTGTGGGACCGAAATAAACACTGTAACATGAGGACGTCACGAGGTCCATATCACACAGTGGGACCGAAATAAACACTGTAATATGAGGATGTCACGAGGTCCATATCACATAGTGTGTACACGCAGTGTATCAAGCTATCCTACCTATGATACTATATACAAGTCCGCATCGGGAATGTGGAGGGATTTTTTTTCCAAATCTGAACCTCTCATTTGATCTCAACAGTATCAGTGTGACCAGCTTGACATGGCCACGTACCTTTAAATCTTACTTGTACATTTTCGTGAAACACGAATATGTTTCAATGAAATAAACCATTTTATGAATTTTGTGAACGAATGCAATACTTTTGCTAATAAATGTTAGTCTTACAGAACTGTTTGTGACAGTACAGTAAAAACGTTAATACTTTGAACTTAAATGTTACGTTTTTTTATAGCTCAAATGTTTCTTCCATGCATACAATGTAATAATGGAATTAAATCGGCGGATTGAACACTTCCCGTGCAACAGATTGAACACTTCACGCACAACACGTTGAACACTTCACGTGCAACAGATTGACTACTTTACGTGTATCAGATTGAACATTTCCTGTACATCAGATTGAACACTTCGCGTGCAACAGATTGAACACTTCACGTGCATCAGATTGAACACTTAACGTGCAACAGATTGAAAACTTCAAGTGCAACAGATTGAACATTTCACGTGCATCGGATGGAACACTCCACGTGCAACAGATGAAAAACTTCACGTGCAACAGATTGTCTACTTTACTTGTATCAGATTGAACACTTCAAGTTTATCAGATTCGTGTGTATCAGATTGTACACCTCGCGTGCATCAGACTGAACACTCAACGTGCATCAGATTGAATACTTCACGGGCAAAAAATTGAAAACTTCACGTGCATCAGATTGAACACTTTGCGTGCATCATATTGAACACTTCACGTGCAACAGATTGAACACTTCACGTGCATCAGATTGAACACTTGGTGTGCATCAGATTGAACACGTGGCGTGCATCCGATTGAACACCCCACGGGCAACAGATTGAACAATTCACGTGCAACAGATTGACTACTTTACGTGTATCAGATTGAACACTTCAAGTTTATCAGAATGAACACTTAACGTTCATCAGACTGAACACTTCACGTGCATCAGATTGAACAATTCACGTGCAACAGATTGAACACTCCACGTGCAACTGATCGAACAATTTGCGTGCAACAGATTGAACAATTCACGTGGAACAGATTGACAACTTTACGTGTATCATATTGAACACTCAAAGTGGTGACTGTAGTCATAAATGAAAAGGAATTAAGCTCAATTAACGTAGTTTAATTGATTCCGGCATGCGTTCAATGCAATATGAAAATGACATATTTCAACTGCAATTTTTTTATATATCAAATTAGTTATTCCTCAAATATAAAAAAATAAGACTTTCTAACAATTTGCATATTTCAAACAGAAAAATTGATATATGACTGACTGAATAATTCACAGATTTAAAATTGAACACTTTATATTTATCAACTTATATAAGGATATAGATATAATGAATTCTCTGAAAGTTAACAGATGACAAATTGAAACACTAATTCGTATAACCATAACCAGACACTTCACATATATCTATAGAAATAGTTAATCGCACTGGCACAGCGATGATGATTAATTAAAACCGATACATCATATCATGTTCTAGATAAACACTCACAGACAAGTTTCTGAATAGATCTTAATCTCAAGTTGTTATGGGTGACCTAAATACCTCTTGAAAGAAGGTCATAGGTCATGACCACGTGCGTGGTAATGAAACAATGTAATAAGTATATGCAACAAATAATCGACATAGGTTTAGAATCGTCAATCCACAATCGCACATTACAAAGAAATACAAAATAAAGGTAAAATATAAGCCACAAGTTATTAGATACAGGGGTTATTTTGCTTAAAATAGCAGGGCATGTTCAGCACATTATTTGTTATTTCCGTATAAGCAGGTTAGCAAACCGTGTGCGTTCGGTTGGTTATCTCGCAATACAGCAATCGTGTCTGTGTTTAAACTTTGCCTGGTTTCCAATTTAAAACCAATGGATATAACGTTTGAGGAATAAAACTCCCTCTATCAGTTTCTGTTTAAAGAAACTAGTGTTTTTTCAGTAGGTACGATTTAAAAATGATCTGTAGCCGAATGCCCAAACAGGTACAAATTTTCACCTATAGGACATGTCAGCTCTTAATGAAACTGAAATGATTGTTGGTTCTTCTCCGAAGCGGAGTTTTGGTTTCACCAACATACTGTTCCAGACACATCTTACAAGTGATGATGTCTACCACTGTTTCTCTATCACAGTTCAAAATTGCAACCAGATAATACAGAAGTCTAGTTTGTTGTCTGCATGACAGGGGATATAATTATAACCATTTTAAGATTCTTCTCTCGAATTACTCCTACGTTATTGATAAAAGTGCATGTCGTATAATAAAACACCTTTAGGGTTTCTAGTTAACATGCTGCTTCAAACGAAGGCATCATTTCAAATCGAGTTTAATATCTTTTTACCTACATAGCCTATAGCTTCGGGTCTGATTATTATATGTTTATATGATTTATAAAGAAATGGAAGTCTATTTGACGCTTTCACATCTAGACCCGGCAGGCGTTTAGCGTGTTCTTTGAACAGCAGATGCCGTCTTCCGGCCAGATGAGATCAAACACAATGGTGTGTTAATTTAGTCCTACAACTAAAGTTAAGATGTCACAAAATTAATGCTTTTTAATAAAGTTATGATTGTAAATGTCACAATGAAATCCGATCTGCGTAGGATTTGTTTAAAGGTAGGAAATATTTATAAAAAAAATTTGGATTCCCATATACACCAGTTAGCAGAATTAGGAATAAACCAATTATTCGCAAACGATATATATTGATTATTCATTTATTTGAAGACATTTGGTGTAGGTGAGAGGGGAAAGGGCGTGGGGTGGGCCAGGGGGGATTGTTTGGGAAAGCTCACCGTATATTTACTAACTGAATCACCTCCGTGTCACAGAGTAGGTTTGTCAGTTCTATCGACATAATTATTTCACGCAACGTTTCAGTGTCTATATTCACATGGCTATCAAGCTTGGAACGCTGCGTTAGACGTCAGAATCTATATTCACATGGCTATCAAGCTTGGAACGCTGCGTTAAAACACGAGACGTCAGAATCTATACCATATTTGGCTTATCATGTACTACTTCCCCGACAAAAGCAGCCAAAAGCAGAGACGATTTACGACAGGCCACAAAAGCTACAATCTGATGGTTGTGTGGTTTAGAAATCCCGTACAGCGCTGGAGCCCCTTCACGAACTGGATTAGTTTGTCTATGGTAATTGTTCCTGTTTTATGAAACATATTTTTGTAGTTGATGAACATAACCTAATGTCAAATTATCTCCTGTGGGCGGCTGGAAGTAGCTTTCTGTTACTCTCGGAGATAAGGGTCGAGATGACACCGACCTGTATTTCTCTGTGTGTTGTGCTTTCACTGACTTGTCAGTCACGTCGATGCAGGTGTCTCTACCGATTGCATTTTGTAACCATCCAGTTTCATCTAGCTTTCCAAAGCAGACTAGAAACTTTACGATGAACCCGCTCCATCACTATCTTACCAGAAAATCACGAGGCACAGCACTACTTTTAGCCACAGTTACAAACCAAATCAGCTGCTTAACCATTTGGAAATGTGTTATGTGGGTCAACATAATACGGAAAAAAATTTTGATTAAGAATAAATAAATTTGCAGGTATCTTTAAAAAAAGAATTAGATTGATCTACAGTTGAAAGACGTCATAGATCATAGGTGTATTGATACAGCTGTAATTTGTCTGGTTACGCCTGCGCAATTTGCGCCATTTAAGCTAATATCACTACATTCAAAATGGTCCTGGTTTATCCCCAAGCGGGCTGTACTCATGTCGTGGAGGTAAGACGGGGATGGTATTAACTAAATGTATATGTTGGTGTGGTAGGGTGCTATATGAGTGAAATACCATTATACACGGCGTTTAAACAAATCAGTATGTCTTCATTGACTGACTTACCGCTGTTAAATAACTAGAATTACATGTAATTTGAGAACGGCTTAATGTTCAGTTATATACACACTAGAAACAGTATCGCTGCTAATTGACAGCTAATATCGTAATTACAGGCAACCAGCGAAATCTCGAGTGATTCTCGTTATCGTGGCGCAATCACTACGCCTGAGATCGATGTTTGCAATTTCACCACAATTTGTTCGCCGATATCAATGTACTCCATACAAAATGCGAACCATGTGGATCAGTTGATCTGCAAAATAACGTTCGGGGCGGTGTGCGCAGTACATTTAAGGACTTCCGGTGAGTGTTTGCCATTTGTTCAAAACCCGGTATGCTTAGGTCCTTATTTGCGATAATTCAAGTAAATTGTTTTGGAAATATATCTATGCCAGTAAGGATTTCTTTGCTCAGATTAACTGCAAAACCTATATAGTATAAGCGAGAAGGGTAAATCAACCTTGCAGTACGGCATTGATATTAATATGATATAGTTTTCTATCAGCGCCCACTTTAAAATAAAATAGAACTGTTTAAGAAATCAATGTGTTTCTTCTCCCAGATTTCCTGTTCTTCACGTTCAAGTCCGGAATTTAATGAGTCCTCCGCTCAATCACTCACCGTACTTGGAGTACATCATGCATTTTTAAACACATTTGTTCTAGACAGCTGCTATTGTCTTCATTTGGCCCGATTTTGTTTCAAAACTATCTAAGGAAATCAGTGGCGATGATTAGGTTTCCGGTCTGAAGGCGTTGACTGTTATTCATTTTGTCAGGTATAAGTTTGAGTGGGCCGAAAATTGGTCCTCGACAGTTGTGTTAAGGCCGTTTTGTATTTGCGGGAATCTATTAATTAGTCTATTTCCGCAGAACAATTCCCTGCGACTTCTATAGACAGAATCTCTTTATATCAACCCCACATATCAAATTCCGTAGTTTTAACTATTAAATGCTCTTTTCTTGTAGCACTTTGAGACGAGAATGTTCGGGCTGACGGGATAAAGTATGTAGACAAGGGCATCTATAATAGACCAAGGCGTTGTTTTGTGGATGCAATCGGCGCTTGTCTATCTAGATAACGCCTTCTTTTGTCACTATAGCGCCGAACGATTGTTTACCTTTGTCTAAATTCACATGTAGGGCGGACATTATAACCAGGAATTTCTGACGTCTTCTTTACATCAGACCGGACACCTCCCTGTGGATCTTACCTATCTTATATCTATTAGTCCACACATTTCAACTGTTCTTGGAAAGGCAACAAAGTGAGAGGGTAACAAGAAATTGTGTGATATCAATCTAACACATTCACCGCCCTCTATCCCCTGACTTTATCTCTATTTGACAGAAGCGTAAAAGTCAAGATGTGCGAAACAAAATAAGCATTATTATGAAGACATACTGACTCATTATCACATTTCAATTGTTCTCTATTTCGGTTACCTAACCTACTCAACTTTGATTCATCCAAATGATTATTAAGGTGTTTTTGACGTTGGAAGCCCTTCAGAAGACTAGACCTGACACTCACCTCCAGGGTCGCTTTGACATGAATGTTGTCAGATGTACATATCGGCTTTTTGAGTATTATCTTGCGCTTGAGAGCTGTCTTCACCATTCGTCGTATTGACTGCTCGTTCTTACTAGTAAAGGTTTTCGGGAACGAAACCAGATTTACAGACTTGTAAATCCCCTTTGAAGGGTACTATACGAGCGAACACTATGACTCAACTCGTTGCTTAGCTAGTGAATCTGAATTGATTTTGTCATTGTATTCACGAGCATTGATACGAAAATTTAGATTATATATTTTCATAATGTATAGCGAATTAAAAACGCTTACATTTCTCCAACGGTGATGAAGCTTTGACTTATAGAGCCAAGGTTTACAATAGAAATACACGAATTGTCACCAAGCTAAGCCCTGGTCGCCTCAAGTGCATGAAGCACTGATGCAGGGGCGCCGATTCTCTGGTATATATGGACGAATAAAACACATGTCCGTTGAAACCTCATTGTCCCATGCAATGTCAGTTGGTATGTGTTTTTCACTTAATAATGATAAGGCACAGAGACACTCACACACAACGACAGAAGACAGTGACAGACGTTTGATTGAAACCTTCGCCATGGATACGGCTTGGTGGTCATAAATACACCCTAGTGTGTGTGATATTCGATAGATTGGCGATGGTGTGGGCTTCGTCCAGGCAGAGTGAGCAGAGAAACGAAAAGAAGGAAATATCATAATTGAATTTTTTTTTGCGCAGCGAGTGTTGGTGATTATGGGTTGATTGGAGGCAGATATCTGATTGGACTAATGTGTAAGAGAAATACATGTATTACCAATTAAACATTAATCAACAATTCATTTATCGAAATCAATAATTTATTTATCGATATCTTTCGGGTATATCTCTAAGTAAAATTGACAGTTCGTTATGTACTTAAAAATGCTGGAGAACATTTTTAAAAACTTGTTTTAATTTTTCTCAACCAAGGAAATTAAAAAGAAACGTTGCACTCAATGGGAATCTACCGAAAACTCCACTAAAGTGTTGTTTATATTGCACTTCATCCTGCCGTGACTACTTTTTGTGAGGTCGGCTTACTTTTGTTTGACAAATTAAATGAGGGAACTCCAGTGTAAATCGCCTTGATTTATTTGACCAGCAGAATTAGTTTAAATACGTCAGTGAAAATGACGCGATGTTTTTCATATTACAGGAGAACAGGTCGAAAATTCGAATATATTTTTTTTTCCAATAAGACATTTGTAGGCCTATATTGTGCTGCTCCAGCGAAAAACCTTAACACTCGTATCGGGTTTACAGACATAAAATAGTTCCTCAAGAGATAAGGGAGATAGATAAAGTTTATGAACTTCTGACTTGACAAACATGTAAGAAATATAGATCTTGTATATCGACCGAACTAATTTTAATGCCTATAGCACTGAAACATATTGGTTTTAATATATTCCTGAAGGCGTATTAATCTCGAATGGAGTTGGCATTCTGACATTGCCTTGCTCACAGTATATCAGGGAATTTGCCGTTGGTGTCTCATGGTAATCATCAATATTTATGATATTCAAACTTCCCCGTGTCATATCCATAATCCTCTATATATATTTAATAGCTGCTTCAGCACACAGAAGACAGCAGACTGGGAGCCTGTAGTATACTATTAAATCGGCCAGGATAAGGTAACGTTGATGTCAGTCCGTTTTAGATTTATTTAACCTTTGAACCCGCGTCAATCTGCTCGAAAGAAATAGCTCCCTGATACGTATTTTTATCCTCTTTGCTTACTTAGCAAAAGGTTTAGGACCCAATTAACTTCTCTCTTACTGATGCTATTCATCACCCCCGCATCCCCTATCTTATCACCTGTTACAGGCACGTACGCTCTACAATGGTAAAGGTACGAGTCACCTAGCACGTACGAGGTCCACACACAACTACAGTGATTGGCACGTCAAAATTGCAGGGGTTAAACGCCTGGTTGTTTTCTACACCCCAAACGAAACCACAAAGGAATATCGGAGGAGTGACAAATCAATTAATCTCATTAACCCCTTTTATTATTTATAACTCAACCAACCCTTTAATTATTTGAAATGGAGAGAAAAAATGCACTTGAGTTGATATGCGTATATCACAGTTTCTAAATGCGGTGTCTCAGATGTTGGAAATGTTTTCATCTTATTAGTGACACATTAAATCGTCACAAGTCACATTAGCGGTATGTCGATAAAGTTGCAATAAAAATGCCAATTGAAATCGCCACCAAAAATAAGGTTCGATACGCTATAAGATTACTAGTATGTATTTTTGGGATGAAGCAATAATTCAATTATTGTAAATGGTAAACAGGAAGAAAGTAGAAATGCTCGACGGTGATATTTTACTCCCATTACTCAATCTAAATCACCATTTTGAAAACTTTATTTTATCTGTATAAGTTTCCGATTTTGTCACTTTAATGTAATTGACTCTATTCTATAGTTCGCTAAGGTGAATAGGCATACTTTTGATCCTTACGCTTAAAGTCAGCACATGTCTCCATTTTTGTTTTCATAAGTACCCATTATAGCATACCGCAGAAACAAAAGGATGTTCTGGTTGAGGCAAAACATGCCTCTGTATCAGACCACTTGATACTCTCACTCTATTTCTCTGAATACCAGAATGATTTATCCTCAGCCCACGCCGAATACCATGTTTGCTACATATTTATCATATATATTCTCTATACCTTTTATATGGTTATTAACTTCTCTCCAGATATGTATAGGTTACCCATAACAACCCGAGATTAAGATCTATTAAGAAACTTGTCTCTGTGAGATTATCTAAAACATAAGGTGATTCATGGATTTGTATTATTTGACATCCCTGTCTCAGTTTGATCAATTTGAGAAATATGTACAAAGATACCGCAAGGTGGCTTACGATAAATACAGCTGGTGATACAAAAAAATATACCGGTAGTGAGAAAAGAGAACAGTAGAACAAGCTCGGTTAGACCCGTCTAGATCGGTCGAATAATACCATTGAATGAATTTTCCATTTCAGATAGTTTGTCAATTATCTAAAGAACTCGTGACTGAATTTGCAATTGGTCTAAATTGTTATGATAGATATGAACACGAAGAAAAGAACCAACTGTACCATCAGTACAATCAATATAAGGAACTATTTTTCACTAATAGCTATATGCTTTTAATTATATAATTGTCGTATTTAATTTCTTTCAAAACGAACTTGACTATTAAAAGCGTTTTACCAGGGAACGAAGACTCATTCATTTGACGTTTGTAGCCTCCTGTCGGGGAACACTGGTTAATTTGGCTTACAAGAAAACATGTCGTTTTTAAACCCGCTCTCTGTCACAATTCATCAAAAGTTGACGCGAACAAGTTTCATTTACTTTATTTCTGGGAAAATCGACATTAGGATCAATGAGAATAAGGTAGGCTTTGAACATGTCAGCCCTAGGGCGGGTTGTCTGACCTGCTGAGAACGATCTCCGTTTGCAGTTCATCCGATACTCTTACCTATAACTGAAGCATGGTTTGATGAGGCATGACGTCATATAAATAACCTCGCGCACGTATGCACAGTTGATGATTGGTTGAACTTGGGTACAATAGCAGTATTTTTGGAAAAAGGCATCTATCTTTATCGATGGAGAGCATATAGCAGCCGTCAAAACTCTAAACGACCGGAAGTAGGAGAGGAAGTAGAGTAAACGAGCTATTCATTGGTTAAATGTCCAACCGAAGGAGCTAGGCCATTTTTGCGGTAATTTCTTCCCGTTTCCAGTCGAGTCGTGAAGTGTTTTGTCAAGTGTGCGACTTATTGCCGCTAATCAATTGAGTTTATTCGGAGCCGTTCCGAGACATTAATTTCGGGTATTCTATCCCGTTATATTCACCTTCTCAAACCCTGGGCAGTGCTGTCTGTTTTATTAATTGCCGAATTGTGTATGAGGAGGAAATAGGTGTCACGTGACGAGGAAAAGGCCTATCAGGACAGAGCTGACTGTTGAGTGCGGGGGCGTTCTCTCCATTATCCTGCACTAATATTTACGTTCTCAATTCACAGATCGATATCACAAGTAACCGAGGCTGTGTGAAGACAGAGCCACTAGAAGGAAGCAGAGTACAGTTCGATTCCCTAGCAGAACAGTTTACAGACGGGTGAGTGTTTGTACGAGGTCGACTTGCGGAATATAACACCTGTTATCAGCTAACACCATCAAACAGACCGCTGAGGAAAACCAGACTTCCTTCATAATAATAAACAAATCTAATGAACTTTGCCCTGATCTTTCATCACTAAATAACCCCTAAAGCGTTAACGGACGAGCAAAAGTGACAAAACATCTAGACACATTATTTTATTCTTTCATTAAATCGTCAGTTTTTTATCTTTAATATCACATGTCAATATTTAATAACTAGAAAGCCATCTTGTGAAATGTATCGCATGTTACAAATTAATACCATAGATCATATGTTGGAGTTGCAGTATTTTCGGGTTTTGCATTTTCACCAAAATTATAAAATCTCGATTTCTAAAATTTTGTTTAGTTATAAAACTTATCAATTTAGTCTCTTGGTATATGAACTCGCCATCAGTACAATCCCGCTGGTTATCTGATGAAGTTTGTTTATGCAAACTTTTCCGGTTTATAAGTCGCCCCAGAGACAATCTCTGAGTGGACTATGTGGCCAGCAATTACTGATGGCGATTCGGTGTCTAACTCTGAGGGTCGTGGGTTCGATTCCTGGACGGGTCTCAATCTGCAAAATTTTCTGAACTAGAATCTGTTCAAACTAAGAAAGTGTTATCCCAAAATACTGAAAATACTGTTAATCTTCACTATCTAAAAGACAAAAATTGGTCCAAAGCTACCACCGGGTGTCCAAGTTGTCTTCATTGTTTTCCAAAGTAAATTAAACTTTGTTTTGGAGAATAGAATGCTGAAATGACAATCAGTGTTGTCATGTTATAACAACGCGTGTTAGCACTTTCGCGTAAGTTATAATCGGCCTGTAACTCTGTATGGAAAAGTCTTGATCCCTTTTTCGTTGATTCGTTTCTCATCCCACGCTATCCTTCACTTGTTTCCAATATCATTCTTTATTTGATGGCCATTCTGAATTGGACGAGGTATTCACTAGAGTGACAATAGCTCGGAAATTTTCATTCAATAGAATGGAGGCGGCAAATGGCGGCCACTTCCGGTGTGCCTAGAAACCACCAGCTGAAGGCCTATAGTAACCAACTGTGACAGCTTTTATTTCATTAAGAATTTTCTTTAGCCGAGAAAAATCAAAGATCAAACCGGTTTCGTGCAGTAGATGATAAAGTCGCGGATAAGCATTAAACTCGCCATCGATTCTTTGTCAATTTTCCTTGGCTCCCCTTTCTTGAGCCGGTCAGGTCTAACTGTGTCGTTCCATTCATGCTATTAAGTGATACCTAAAAGTTTGGGCTCCTTATAAGCTGAAATTCATACTGATCAAATTTCTAATCGATCCATATACAATCAATAACAAGGACCTTTCGTGCGCAGTGGGCATGTAATTCGTTTAGTCATCTATTTGTTATTGACACCAAGAATAGCAGCCCGAGAATAGCAAATTTGTCAGAAAGCAGACGGTGTTCAGAAGATCAAATAACAGCAAAAAGATTATGGATTGTTTTAACGCTAAATCCATCGTTAACTACTTATTTTTATGAACTGTAGCTTTTGATTCACCGACCAGCTGTTCCCTGCCAAATGTTGGCTGCGTCCTTCACAGAGTCGACTTAAATGTTTAATTTAGATATTTCATCTTTTTTTTTATTTTAAAGGTCAAAGCTGCAAGTTGAATTTAAAACATCACATACGTCGGGATTGATATTTTATGCTACTCGACGCCATGATGACGAGTCGTTAATAGCCGTCCACCTTCATCGTGGCTATTTACGGTATACGTTTAGATGTCGCCATGGCTCGGCACACCTGACGTACGGCAAGAAAAAGCTCAACGATAATCAATGGCATTCGGTAAGATATTAAGCAGGGGACCAGAGCTGATAGGATGGTATTATACTAAAAAAAATCTCAAGTGTACAGCAGTTCTGCCTATGAAATTCAAAGCTTTTGCTTTGGCCTGTGCGCTATTGAAGGGGTCTCCACCAAAAGTCTGGCGACTGTGTGTAAGTTAGTGCTTTATGCTATGTCACTTGAAATAGTTCTAGCCATGTTGTTCTAACTCGTGCACGCAAGTTAACTACTGTGTGTTACATAGAACAAAATGCTTCCATCCTGCGAGGTATTCTCGTTTCGGCTTACAGAGTAAGTGACATAGCAGATCTGCCCATATTACAGACTAAGCCACTTGGATTACGATAGTCGGATGCTTCATTATGAAGCCAGGTAACACCGGCACAGTATCGGCTAGTGACGCACTGGGTTCTCCCATAGATGGAAATATCGCGCCACAACAAGCGTGTTGGCGACGAATAAATGCTATTCATTGCTTGAATTAACTACTTACATATTATGTTATAAAGAGCATTGTGGTATAGCGTACGGTATATAAACTATTTATTGACGAAGTGGCTTAAGATATGTTGTAGCTAAGCACTTCCGGTTGAAGGAGAATACAGTGTCTCCACGCATTGCACAGCGCCCCCTGGCGTCATGATGGAACACCCGACTATCCAAACCCATTGGCTAAATATTCAATGTGGGTAAAGCTGCTATGTCACTAAATCTGTAGGCAGGATTTGATGAAAACAATTTGCACTTTTCAACACACCCAGTGTCAATTTACATGCATGAAATACAGTTAGAATGTCTTAGCACGGGAGATAGCATGCCAAAATAGACCGCAATGAGAACGTTTTCAAGTGACGGCATATCGCACTTATACACTTATAAACTTTTGTCGGAAATCCTCTTACATAGTAAACAAACAGCCTACAATATTGTCTCACGCCTGCTCGCAACAGCTAAGAATGAATATGTTTTTAAAGGTCAAACAAACAGGACTATACTTGTAGCCGTGCATATGAACACGATTGATTTCCTTATCGCTTCAGGCGGTTAACGATTTACAGATTGACTGTTCGGGGTTTCACGCCATGCTAATAGTATTTCACTTATTTGACGGCTATTAAACTCCAACAATAGCCCCACTGAAACAACAATAAAGTGTGCAGTGTGTTGCTTAACATTTGTGATCGCTGGAATCCTCCCTTCTGGTTCCAATGGCCATTTTTTAACTGTTTAATTCCAAGTTCGCCATGCGCTTTTTCCGAATAAGGAGACACGTGCCTCCCAGAGTTTACTTGCTTGGCCCAAGATGTCGTCCGTCATCATGGAAGATTTGTGCTCTATGGATTCTCCGGGTTTCTATTCTTTCCAACAGCGCATTTTTTTTCTTCTTTCAGATAGCCTTTAGATTAGAAGCTCGTACTGGTATTATATATATAGACGGTAGACGAGCCTTTAAAGACTACTTTATCAGCTGTCCTGGATTTACTACAATAGTTTTCGGAGGGGTGAAGCCTAGTCACTTCGGTTCCAGCAGCGTCCGGTCATTACGGGTTAGTTATTTGCTTCATTAAGGGCATTTTGTTTATGTTAAATAATGTAAGACTGTGAACTTCGACGTCTGGTTTAGTTTTGAAAACCACGCTGTGTCCTTATCTTGTCTATATCTTTATTGTATGCATTCTCGGAAGGTTTTCGTTCTGAATCCTTTTAGTCTTTGGTAGTTATTATCGCTATATGGGATTATTCTAATTTATTGTCCATGTTTATAGTCCCTCATTTTAGCCTAAATACAGGGTCCGCATGCCTGTGCCTGTGGATGACAACTCTAGTTACACGAGGTTTATTTTAGTTTGGTCTCCACCAAACACAACAATGCAAATGTGCCACAAACATTAATACTATTGAGAATAATGGTAAATACCAACAAAAATGGTATGCTCATCAATTACATGATGTATACATTGCTACAATGGCACCCACCCTGAAAGGTTTAAAGTAGGAATTATTTATAGTATTAGGTTAAGTACTATGTTGGGTAATCTACGAACATGAGATTTCACAAGATGTCCACTTGCACTCTCTGCTTTCGTTCAATCTTTGCGTACCCC
>JAVFBX010239351.1:0-10489 GCA_034783855.1 Mopalia kennerleyi | reverse complement strand
CTGGCTCGAAAGTGAGTGTCCTCCCTTCTCTTTTCTCTGTATACAATGACGGCCTCTATGGTACCGAGCCCCTGTGCCACAGTCATGGGGTTGAACAACCCCTCACTCAGGGGCTTAGCCAGAAATCAAAAGTAGGGTGTCCAAAATGGTCATTTTGCTTCACTTTTCAAATAACTGTGTGTCCAATTTTGACAGTTGTCCTATCCTTAAAACAGGGTGTCCAAATGAGGCTATTGTTCACTTCAAGGCATCCAGTTGAACGGGTGTCTGCCTAAGCCCTTGATCAGCAGGCCTAATTTATTTGTCTTTAACGCCATGCTTAAACAATATTTCACATCTAGGACAGACATCTACAGCCTTAAAGGTTAGCTCCACAAACGCTGTATTTGATAATGAAACAGCCTTCGTAGCCAACAGCATATATATATTATTCAAAATAAATACATATAAAATTTAGATATTAATTAATCAACATCCCTGTGCCAGTGTGATTACTTTTTTAAAAATATATATATATTTTACTGTCCTTAGCCAGAGGGCGCAGGTCCAAATAAAGCTGTGGGAATTATGTATGAATTTGATTTAAAGGTTTTCCGGGGTTCACAAGCTTGAGGCGAGTCATTTATTTGCTGACATATACAAATTGTTACAACACTGTAAGCCAGTTGTACAATGAAACATGAAAGCACAGAACAAGTCGGGTTGCTTTCTAGTGACAGAACATATGTCAGTGTCCCTGAATTATGACTTCATATATAAATCCTAAAAAGAGTTAAAACTTTAAGGTTTACTTTAGGCCAGCCTCAATAATATAAATGTTTCCCTTAACAAGAATATTAAAAAGTGGGTAGGTAGTGATTTTTATACATATATATTTATTTTTTTTTAAACCGTGTCATAGAGCATTATATCTGAACAAATATTTGCACCAGTTATTTTAGGCCTTGCTGTTTGCTACTGTTTTCATTGATAAGAAATAACCCAATCTTTTTCGGTGAAGAGCTCTTTTTCTAGTTCATGGAAAATAGTTTCCCATTTTCTGATAAATGATGATTAAAAAATAAAAGTACCAACCATTCAAATTTTTGTTAACCTTGAATTTTAGGATTACAGGAAAGAAATAAATTATTATGGATGGCCTTGGAGAATACAAATGATGATACATATGAAGTAAATTTTCTAGGCATGTCCTGGTCCTGCTAGGGCAAGCACTTCATTCATGTGAGGTTTTTGAGCAAGTGCTGAAAATAGGTGCAAAGTAGTAAATCAACGTTGTTGTTCAAGCAGAGATAGGAGTATAATCATAGAAGTCTGTGCTCTTCGTTACTTATAAATATGCATTGCCACATTCAGAGATATGCTATTGGGAAGGACCTGGCTTAATTAGATGCTATTCAGCTACAATGTAATTGTATCACCGGTAGACAAAATGTCCTTAAATAAATAAATAAATAAATCAGTCCTCTGAATTATTCAAAATAACTTATATAAGTCACCGACGCTATAGTTAACCAACTAGTGCAATGATTACAATCTGTTGGTACAATTACTGACTCAAAGCACCCCAGAGGGATATCTACAGTGTAGATAATCACTAGAATATTCAGTGTGAATGCACCAGAGAAACTTGTGGGTAGAAGCCTGAATGCTCATTACCTCTATGATATAGCAGCTGATTAACAAGTAATGTAATGATGTAACCAGATTGTCAATACTAAACAGCTGTTGTGGCCACCTGGGGCAAATTCAAATTCACTCCAGTGGCTCAACAATCCCAAGTGGGCAATATGTTTGTTTATTTACTGGGCATTGAATATCAAACTTCAGTTTTTTCACTTGCATTACACCATGTGCCAATGCCATGGGTGAAGGCTATCTAAAAAAAAAATTAAAAAATAAATCGATTTAGCTTCGTTTATTACCTGTTAATGGCTCTAAGTACACAGCTCTCTCAGACTGAGGGAGAATGGGAATGCTGGTACAATCGGTTTGTGAATAGTAGCAATCCACGCTACTTTCATTGTAGAAAGGGGGTGTTTAGGGACAGGGTGAAGGGGGAATCAAACTACATTTTGGAACTACATTACATATATAGGAGTAATAGTGAATTTAACATTAACATGTGTAAACAAGGTCAAGCCACATCCTGGACAGTTATAGCCAATAGCCGGTGGACAAACTAACCATCCCAATAGAACATAGGAGCATCCCTGAGGGCAATGATCAGGGTAGAAAGGCCTACTCCTGCCAGCTGGTACCAAAGGCATGTCTCTGAAGTGGAGGTCTAAACAACTCTCATACCAATTTAGGGGTGGGCCACAGGCAACTACATTTACAGTACTAACCTTTTACTTTAGTTTACCCATTTCACTGTAACCTTAACACCTTAACTTTTAAAGTACCTAGAACACAGCCACAAAGTGCAGGGTTTTTACGCTGCCCTTTTGACCGATACACATATAACCTAAGAAGGCTATCAGGTTTATATGCCCTTAGAGATCAGCATGTTAAACCGCAGTAAAATGATCCACAAAAAAAAAATTGGAAGTAACAAAAATGTTAGTTAAACTTATAAAAATGGCGCTGTACACTACAAGCAAATTGCTCTAAATCTTAAAACATATACAACCTTAAAACACCAACCATTTGTCCAAACTACTTTAACTAAAAATGAATCACTTGTCATGGTAGACCACAAATCCAAGAAAGATTATCATTTAATACAAACAGGACAAGTATACAAGTGGCAAAGAAAGCAAATATTTGTCCTTTCTTTTTGCTTTTTAACGAGTCCCGCATAGCGAGTAAACGGGCATAATCTGTAGAGATAAAAACCACATACATTGGCTGGTCTGTAAGAAATGTGAACCCCTTGGTTTCCACTCAAAAGACTATAACGAAAGTACAAACTTAACTGTCCCTACCTACTTGAAAAATGTGTATCAGCACTTGATAGAGGATATAGAACTTGACCCGATGAATAGCTAATAACATCCATGAACTCGTCAGGTATTTTCCTTTTTAGGGATCAATAGGACTGCTTAATAAGCTTATTCTCAAGAAACTTCAATCAAATCATGTGTTAATGGACAATTGTTCCATTTTCACTAAATCACTTTTATGATTGAATTGTCCAGTTCTAAATTCAAAAATAGTGGAAAACCCACGAGGAAACCTTGTTTAAACTATCTGGCCCAGTGATTGCCCGACCCACATCGAGTCTTAAAATTGCTTTAAAGCTAAGGAAAAATTAGGCACCAGCAATGAGCCTGGATGGCTTAAAAACAAGCCATTTCTTGTTAAAATTTGTCTTTTCACTTCGGGTCACATTTCAAATAAAATTTTAATTCTGTTGCTATATAATCTGACATGATATATTGTAATGAAACCCTTTGTGGATCCTCTAGTAGGGGCTTTATAATCTGGTGAGTGAAAGCAGAGATAACAACTGGCTCACTAATCCAGGGACATAGGATACAAAGTAATGAAATCTCAATGCAATGAGGGGAGCCTGGCCAACAAGTCTGTCACAACCATACAACAGCTGGTTAAGAACAGATGTTTCAAACTCTAAACTACACCTCACTCAGTTCTGGCAAACCCCTGGATAATTTCAATTCCTTTAATAATTGAAATGAAGCATACATAGATTTTGATTTAAAATTGCAAAGTGAACCTTTATATTTCATTAAAAAAATGTAAAGACAAAGACAACCATTAATTCTAACTAGTATATTACAAATCCAGCCTTCAATTTAGAAACCAACTGCCACAGGTGTATTTATAAATTATAAATGGAAAAATTTAATGTTTTTATTTTTCTATAAAAAAAAGCTCCTTAAGACCACCAATCCATAATTATAAGGCGATTGGTAAGGCGATATGAATATTAAAATTACTTCGTAAGAAATAGCTATGATATTAATAATAATGAACCAAATACGTGTATGCAAAACATACATGCTATATAAACACAAAGTTTGTACATGTAAATAGCCTTGACGAAATGTGCAGGTACATTTGTAATATGCAACAGCACTGCGAGATAAAAACAAAAACAAACAAAAAAAACGGCATTTCAAAATGTGGCAGTCAACAACTGGCGCTTTGTATTAGATGACGAATTATCTTCGTCATTTTAAGCCATAAAATATTTTTTAACAACCAATTTTGTCCAAGCTTGAATTGGGGTGTTATCCCATACTTAAGGTGATTTTATGAATTAATTGAGACTGATCTATCCCAATACGTGGAGGAAACCGGCTATTACCTCAGTGGCTTTGTTCATTTAAGGACATGTTTCAATTCTCGGACAATGTACCAGCCCAATCGGTGAAGGAAACTTGGACGCCATCGGCTGGCACTAAACAAAGACAAGACAAGACAATCCCAGAAGCTAAGTGGCTCTGAGAGGAACAGTCCTTCAACTGACCACATTTCCCTACATCCACTTACACACCATTACATTACCGGTTTTGTTCCGGTGATTATCAACTGATAGTGGATGTCCGACAATCAAGTTTATCACTATAAATGAGCATGTGAATGAGATCTTTACTAAAATGTCGTTCTGATATGTTTTTTGATTGATTAGAAAAAAGGATACACTCTAACTGCTCCAGTCTTAGTTCCAATTGCCAAAAGTTTGAGTTTTGGGTCATACGCCATAGCACTTGGCTTGCTCGGGTAGCCATGTTCAACACACTGTAAATAAAGAAAAGAGCAGATCTTGAGAACACAGTTAAAACATTTCTAATACTTATAAAACATTCTCGAATACCATTTTTAAACATAGTCTTTGGACTTCTCAGGGGTAAATCTAAGATTAAACCATTTTTGGTTTCATGTAGCTAAATTAAATTTGGACTGAAATAATTGATAAGTATAATGAATCATAAACATTTCGTAGTTTTAAAGCAAAATGGTTTTTAAAAAATAAGATATTTCCAACTGGCATTCCAATATAGCTGTAATTTGCCAACTTTCACACTTCTGCACTCAGAAAGTTACAATAGTTACATGTGATTAATAACTCCCCTATTCATAATCAATTACAAGGCCAATTAGCCTTGACCCACTGCCATATTAAGTCACAATAATAATGTCTATATGTCAGTTATGTTAAAACTGTACACTAATGTTGGGACTAGTATTTATAACATAATCCAGCTGGTACTCAATGTTTGCTCAAAACATTACTGTTACCCAATACAGGTTTAAATAATGTTAATGAATGCACACAGCTGTACAGTAAGCCTAAATAAATATCTGTAATTATGGTTTCTGGAAAAATCATGATTAAGCTCTGTTTTGTTTGTTACTATAATCTCATCGTTTTCATAGTTAATTTTACGCAATAATCTTTCAAATTACAATTCAATGTATTAAATTGGACTTGTAATTGAAAGGATATTTTCGAAATTCCCCTATAAAACAGTGCTCTTTTAACAGTTAGCGGAAACACAACAATCCATTAAACTTATAACTTTAGAAGAACTAATACCCTATGACTTCTAGCAGTTGAGACAAAGAATTAGGCTTTATCACAGGGCGTCTTACATGTTATTTCTATGGATTGTCCCAAAATTAAAGTGCCCCAACTGCTAAAAGTTATAGGGTACACATTTATGAGTAATGTTCAAACACAACAGACTGCATAGCATTTTGCTACATTCTCTACTGGTCAGGCTGACAAGTATGTACAAGTAGTTTATGACAGTTATTTCCTTGCAACAGGATATACTGGTCTGCAATGCTTAAATCTTTTCAAGTAGTGTAATAAATCTGAAAAATAGCTCTTCTGACGGACCAGTAACAGGTGTAAAACATGGCCAGCAATGCCTTTTACTTGTTGGACATGCAAACCAGTGAACATTTCAATCCATTCAGGAAGATATTTAAACAGTTAAAATAGGTATCATAGGCCTCACTAATACTGTATAATCAAATTGCTCAGCTCAAAAAGGCCTACCAATTATATGCATTACCACAGTGCAGCCATGCAAATATTTCTCCCTCTACATAATGATAAATTAATAAACTTTAAATTGCAGTTCAATTTATTTTGTTGGACAACTGTATAAAAACTTAAATTACTCTAGTAATTAATTCATCGTTCATTTTTTGCTGGATATTCAGATTCCAATATCAGGAAGTGTTTTTGTTTGGCCATCAAGTTCTAACCACATCGAAGAACTAACTTAAGCTGAAATTTAAAATGTTTGCAGACTAGGAGCTGCAAGTGTGTGAAGTTGTCGCAGTGAACTCAAAACGTGGCGAATGAGTCATACACACAGAAAGTCTATTTAGAAGGGAAAAAATATTCCCAGACTTGTAGGCTTATCTAATGTCCCCGCGACCCAATTTCATTCTCATGTCCTACATACTAAGGTTTGCCTAAAGAATATGAATAGATTATAGGCGATAAAAATGTGCAGATATATGCTAATTTTGTGAATGCATGCGCCATTATTGTTTCGATAGTTTACCTTTGTAAATTGAAATAATTCCTTTTTCTGGGCCTCTCGGTTTTCAGCCTCTTTGGGTTGCGGTCTTCTGAAAAACTTGAACATGGTGAGTAATTCCTTGGTACACTCTTTAACTCTTAGTCCGTGGATTTAGTCAGAAGAATAGAGCTGAAATGAGAAGACGAACAAACTGTTGCGGTGATTTTGAAAAAAGACGAGATGCTGTTTGCAGAGTAGACCGGCTTCCACACTGTGCTGCTACAACAACCGGGTCAACTTGTTCGCTGATAAAGCGGTCACAAACATAAAGTCGAGGCACGCCAGAGAGATTCCGAGCAGTCCCACATACTAGTTCCAAACGACAAGAATGTATACAACTTACCAGATGTTTGTAAAGACTATCGAATTACTAAGAGCATCGACTACAACCGCTCCCTCTATCAACCCGCGCCAAACTAATGCCTTTTGAACATCACTCCGCTAACAGTAGTTCAACATAGAATCACTCCGCGGGCCTAATCACTGACCGGCTACCATAAATTCCACAGAGAAAATAGAGCCCCTGTGGGGCTTTAGTCGCACTCTCTCTGCCGCTTATTGTACACGGAAACAGGTTTTATCGATGTGCTTAGTACTCAAGGCGGAAACAGCGTTTAAACATATGTACTATTTTTTCATTGACTAAGCGCACCGTCACACTGTCTGGATGAGTAAGACAAGAGTTGACAACAAACCGTGAAAAATCAACCACAAAACCGGGAGATGCTCATCGTTGTCATGTTTTAACATTCTGATGCTTGTTAACATCTCTGATGCAGAACATTATTCCATTGTTTTGAACTTTATTTGTTTGTTTTTGCTTCTTTCTTCTTTATTTTGTCATGTTCTATAATTATAAATGTTCAAACAGGATAGGCCTATCGGTCTATAGTGTAATACAGGCTATATAATTAGGCCTATACAATAATAGTAAATTTTGAAAACTTAATTATGTAGACTTATAAATTTTATTTTAGTTCTATATTTAGGTATCAATAGCTTTTCTGAGCATCTTTGGCCTTGATAGTAGTCCTAATAATAAAACATTTGCAGCTTTCAACATCGATCGAGGGGTGTTTTCTTGAGGTTTTATGTTTTAGTAGGCCTATATAGCCTAGGCCCCTATGTTTTAAATATATATATGTTTTAAATTGTATTTGCAAAGTATTTCGTTTATGTTTTAAATAATTACCGGTAGCTTAGATCTTTCAGTGGTATGCCTACTGCATCTAGACATATTGACGTAATATGTTTATGAGTCTACAGTATTAGGCCTACTGTGTTAGTTTATCCTGCGTCACTCGAGCTCTCCGGTACTCTTGGTCGTTGGGCCGTAAGATCAATTTTAATCAGTTTGCATGCATGTTTGACCATAAAGCTAAGTCTACATGAAGCCTACATAACGATGCAGTGAAGACGTCATTTAAAAATTAAAAGGAACGGACAGGTACAATGAAGTTTCCGAGGGCTGTTTTTTTTTTTTTTTTGTAATACACAGAAGGCACTTGTTGAAAGTGACGCTGCCATGACTGGGTCAGTGTTAAAAGAACGGATAAATAATTGGAGTACTCATGCGTGACAGCCTCGGGTTAAACGGCTCACTGGACATCCATTGATTGCGAAAGAATGACAACTATGAGGCAGTCGTCCACTTCAAAGATAAATCCATCTGGTTGGACTGCCATCAAGCCTATTGTGATTTCGAAGAAAGTGATTTTTGCCGTTAGATCAGTGCTTTTGAACTTCATATGTATATACGTTATCGTGTTCAATATTGCAAAATATATATTGCATTTTCCGAAATATTGTCCATATGTTTATATTGTATATGTAACCTGACAATTTGGAAAAATATAATTATATAGTCTAGCTGAAAGCGTGAAACATCAATGTTATGAAGCTTATAAAATGCTGACCTTCCCATTATGCAAATATACGTGCCATTTGAGCTGTCTATGTAATTATGATACATGTATCTAGAGGCCTATATCTATTATTCACAGATTAGCTTCATAATTTTAAATATATATTTTTGTGACAATTAAATATTTATCCTATATTAACTTCGCTGGGGTTAAATCTCTCAGACAGGTCTGCATATGTATTTATAATTTTGTATACGCTTTATATATAGTATAGGCCTACATGTAGTATATTTTGTATAACTTTAATACACTCATCATCGTTTGATGGTGAACTATTTCACTATATATATGTATATTGTAACCCCAGGTATAACTGGTGCATATCTAATCCCGGTGGAGGTAAGCGAATTTTTCTCTCTTCATTTATTCAAAATATATAGAGATCTTAAGCATTTGAACATAATTTAATATACAGCTATTGTTATGCAATTTTTGTTTGCCTGCAAATAAATGTGTCAAGTTCAACTGGTTTAAAAAAGAACCAGTTTGGTTTGGTAATACAGGTAGCATTATAATAGTATACAGTCATATGACAATTATATGACCTGAAAAAAGGCCTACATATATGCCCTATACATGCATCATCCATGCTTGAGATAAATATATAGGCCTATACGTATCACATCTTGACTGCCGATAGTTGGAATGTTGTTTAATTCCCTTTGATATTCTCAGGGCAATTTTAATCCTGTACTTCCGTTGTATTCAATTCACGTAACCTTTGGAAAGCTACCGGCTGGAGGCCCGACACCCCCGGGGATGACGCGTATAGTAGGCGGCGTTAAATAGCTCAGCAGGGGTGAGGCTGGTTTAATTGTTGTGGTGTGCTGTCAGCTGACTTCTGTCGTCCCTTGGGTGCGGTGAAAGGGGTGGGGCAGTTCGGTCACTCTGCTATCCAGATGTTGTCGTTGCTAGATTGTCCAGGTGACAAACTTTGTTTGGTCTCAGCGTGATGTGTTAATTGCGAATTCAGAACTAACAAGATATATACAGCCCAGCCCTGCGTGGTCTCATACATTTATTAAATTCAGTTGTATTACTGAGCTAGAGGCATATATGCATATATGCCTATTGTATAATTGTAATACTTTATTTATTTTCAGAAGATAGCACACAGCCAAAAGGCCACTAGGTGGGCTCCACTTTAGTCGTAGAATATTACGTTTGGATGCGATGACAATCATGACATATTACCACACAGTAAACTACACCGCACTTTTATGCATTTGGTTTATATATGGATGGATGAAGGTAGACACAGAATAAAGGCAAATCATAAATAAATAAATTGATAAATAATTATATATAAGATCAATAAGAAAGGAATGGATAATGTAAATGCAATGAGACAGTGGACTCTTTTGTGACAACTTGTCGAAAGCTGCCACTCTTTCTCTTTTTAGGAACACATCGATCCCCATGCATTCTTAACAATGATATATACCCAGCCAACCAAACAACGTGGCGACAACGTTTTATTTTGGCCAGTTAACGTTGTTGCAACGGGATTTTGTAGACTACCAGTTATGTTGCCACAACCTTGGAATACAACCACACGACAACGAAACAGAAACGTGATAGCTACGTTGTAATATTGTTTTTGCATCACTGTAACGTTTTGATAACATTGTTATCACGTTGCACAAGACGCTGCCAATTAATAGCTATATGTCACAACGTAGTCGATTTGTGATGTTACAACGTATTCTGTCACGTTTTTACAACGTTATAGAAACGTAGTATCAACTGATACAAACTAACAATCAATTTTCAACGTAGGTTTACGTTGCAGTATCGTTGTTATTTGGTTACTCTGCAACGTTACCCATGTATAGCTAGTATACAACTTTGTGATTACGTAATGTGTTTACTGCATGTGATATGCGTAAATATGTTTACTAAGAGTACAAAATGTTTGTTACAGTACTAGGGTTTAATTTCAGCAACTGTTGCTTAAATATATTTAAGCTCCCAGAGTTTCGTATTCCTGCACCAAGAGCATTCCAGTCATGTAATATTTGCTGGAAAAAAAAAATGAATTTCTTTAAAAAAAAGTCT
>JAVFBX010239318.1:0-10490 GCA_034783855.1 Mopalia kennerleyi | reverse complement strand
TAAGTGTTCACACCGCCCAATTTGTGGCATGCGACAAGATGTATACAACTAGTTGTATCGTGTGAACGGGCCTTTAAATAGTTAATTATTGTTGTCCCCAAGCCTTCGAATTCTCGTCATTCGAGAGATACTTGCTAAGCGATATTGATTCGCAAAATTTGGTAAATGCTATCCCAGCCGGTGACTTAACAGGAGGAAGCTAGCTTCTTTAAGCAACATTTTAAGGTTCGATATACATACATGGAGGAAAAGACTAGCAATGGATAACAGTTCCAAGTTTGATGAATATTAACTTTCTACCTCATTCAAAACTATAGAGGTGTTATCAATTACCGAGTCTTTACACCTAATAGGAGGAAGATACATTACAAGATTGAATTTCAAAAGACGTAAATACGGACGTGAATATTGCAAAATTACGCAAACATTTGCCATATTGTTTTGCTGATTTAGGTACAAGCCATACCCATCCGTCGAGGAATCGACAGTCTGAGTTTGACGTCAATCTGATTGATTGATTGATAGTTTGATTGGTGGTTTACGCCGTGCATAAGGATATTTCAGTTATATGACGACCGTTGCCGACGTCAATCTGATACTTTGTTTTAACGTTATCATGTTCACACCATTTACGGATGGCGGGCGGGAGGACGGACGCACGGACATGCTATCCACCAATACAAGAGTAGCGGGGGTCAAGAACGTGCAGTCACAGAAAATCAGTTTTGCCAATTTCAATGAATAAAACGTAGCGAAATAAATTTTTTGTAAACTTTAATAAATATTCAAATTCGAGATGGACTCTTCGCAAAATTATGCGATCTAAAACGGAGGAAATCTTAAACGAAACGGGTAAAACTGTTCAAGAACATTCAGGTGCTAGTTCACATCTAACAATGTTTATAAAACAGCCAATAACCATTTAACAAAATATGTACAAATATAGTCACAAAACACAAACATCAAAGTAGATATACATACCGAAAAATATCATATAAGTGTCCTATATGTATATTACAGTCTCAACATACCTTATGATATAATAAATGTAACAAAAATAAACTTCATTCAACCATGACATTTTATTATAAATGTATCATAAATAGTTTGTCCTAAAAAGTGAGACTTTATGTCACCACATACAAGAGATAACATTAGACCAATGAGAACACAAATTTTCATGAAAACTATGACTTCCAAAGTGACATGAACAGTGTAAGAAGTAAATGGAAGGGATGAAACCAAAAAATTTTAAAACGCAAAAGTCCATTTCTATTGAACGTCAAGTCAAGTCAATTAGGGCAATGAACGGAGTTCATGGTTGGTTTACAGCACGTTGTCAGTAAACCAATTATGTGTAAAAAAAAAAAAAAGTGAAGTTTAAAGATACATGTATTTGTAGAAAGGATAACATAACACCGCATATAGTTTGTTTGTTTCATTGGGGTTTAATGCCGTACCCAAGGGTATTCCACTTAGATGACGGCGGATTGTCCATTTAACACGGTCCCTTGCTTAAATGCGGTCAAAACTCAAAAGCACCCCCGCGATTGCCTGAGCCACACATATGACTCTCATATGACGGCCTGCCAGCCCAATGGATTATTAATCCATCCTCAACGCAACTGGCAACAACACAGACAAGACAGGACGATCACAGGTCCCAGACATCACACACAGAACGTCTTCATGTTGCCCCTTAGCGCTGAGAGCACCAGGGCAATATGGTTTTGTTCGGTGCTGATTTAGGGAGCACGTGGTCAAGTAGATACCTGAGGTTAGATGGTCATAGTGTGGTAGTTATAAACACAAAGGGTGTACATACAATAACAAAGAAGTCCGGCAGTGTTTTGTCAAGTATCACATACACCGAATATGAGACCGTCATTATATTGTCAACCAACAAGCAGGACCAATGAGCCGTGGGCGAGAGATCAAACCAGAGAGCCAGTTCTATGTTCTGTTGTGAAGGGCTGAAGGTATATAGTCATTTCTATTTCAGTATGTATTAAAATGGTACCCAAACATAATACAAATCGCAATTAACGACCTTAAAAACAAAACAGCTAATACAGGACAGAAACTTCAGGTCAATAAAAGCTAATAAAAAGTACTTGATCTTTGGCGTTTGGGGTTTAACGTCGTACTCAATTGTATTTCATTTATATGACGATGGATTGTCAACTTCTCGCTGTTCCTTGCCTTATTACGAGGAAGAAACCTCTTAAACACAGCGCGATTGGTGGAGCCCCATCGTGACTCACCCATATACCTCTTGGTGGACAGACGGACTCGATCTCATAGACAGTAAATCGAAGTAAGCTTGGTAAGCACACACGCTAACCACTAAGCCACGTGTATATAATGAATGTACAATACGAGCTGGTCTAAAAATGCTTTTCTTTTAAGCGAATGTATGGGCTGCAGTATAATATATATATATACATGTACGCAATGTAATTTTCAAGTCGATCGATGACGAATGTACATTGTAATCTTACACATTGGGTAATGTAAAAAGAATTACGGTCAAAATCCTTCTGACAGACATTTATTTGTACTTTAAACAGTAAGCAAAATATCTCTACCCACTTGTTGGGCATAAGGCAGCAGCAAAAGGGTAAGTCATGTTACGTCACGGGCACAGATAGCTACGCTTAAAATGGTGACTATCAGTTGTCGCTCGTAGGTATATATGTCTGTCCTCCATAATAGATTGTGAAAAAAACTAACTATTCAATTCTTCACCATATATTAGTATGTGACATGGTAGCCATTCAAGGGAGATCGGGGTTATTCCTCACAGAATTACTCATTTAATGTAAATTCTGGACAAACGCAACAGTATCAAACAATTTAGATTAAACATATTAAAAGACAACACAGGATGACTTATAAGAAATGTATGGCCATAGCAAGAAATGCACGGTCAAACCAAGAGATGTAAGGTCCGGTCAAGAAATGTATGTTCAGACCAAGAAATGAACAGTCAGACCAAGGAAGAAATTAAATCGGGGGAAGAAATTAAATCGGGGGAAAAAATCATTGAAGAAATATATATTATCAAAGGAAGAAAAGTAACAGATATGATAAAATCATGAAGGAAATCAATTGTCTCATCAAAAATGAAATATTTAACCAAATGATGAAAGAGATACATGATCACATCATGAAGGAAATACATGATCAGATGATGAAAGATATACATGATCACATCATGAAGGAAATACATGACCAGATGATGAAAGAGATACATGCTCAGATGATGAATGAAATAGATGATCACACCATGATCAGGTGATGAAAGAGATACATGATCACATCATGAAAGAAATACATAATTAGACGATGAAAGAAGTACATGAACAGACCATGAAGGAAATACATGATCACATCATGAAAGAAATACATGATCAGATGATGAAAGATATACATGATCACATCATGAAAGAATTACATAAGCAGATGATGCAAGAAATATACGATCAGACCATGACGGAAATACATGATCACATGATGAAAGAAATACATGACCACATGATGAAGGAAATACATGATCATATCATGTAGGAAATACATAATCAGATGATGCAAGAAATATACGATCAGACCATGAAGGAAATACATAAGTAGATGATGACAGAAACACATGAACAGATAATGAACGAAATACATGATACATGATAGCATGACTGTGCTGAGAACAGGCTGCCCTTGCCAAGAGGGCACAACAAATCTATGATCACATATAACAAATAAATTACCACAACTTTATGATAACAAATTATGTAATATTGTGTTGCAAATCAATGGTGCAATCTTAGTATGGATATAATAAACTGTTAAAATATATCATTGTATAACATCTATGATAAAGTTCCAATAATTTTTGTTGACATTGTACAAAATCTATGATATCATTTTTACAATCTTTCATAACATTGTATAATATCTGGGTTCACACGGTTTCAAATATGTGATAACATTGCAACACATTTGTGATAACATTGCAACACATTTGTGATAACATTGCAACACATTTGTGATAAAACTGCTATAAAACTATGACATAATGGCTGAAAATATTTTTCAATGCTACAAATCTTTTACAATGGTACAAGTTTTTAGTTACAAAACTATGCCATAATTGCTGCAAGTCTATTACAATGTTACAAATCTGTAAAAACATTTTAATATTTGAGAAAATATGTCAGAGTATTGTGCATAAAACCCCTCCACACAGAGCGATTCTCCCTTGGGGACTAAAAATCTGAAGGAAATCGCTCTGTGTTTGGCAGGCTTGCGATGCGACTAGACACTGTCAGCGACTAGTCACAAGGGATCAAATATGTGTGATATCTTGCAACTCATCACCGACTGTCGGCGACTAATCGTATCCAGCAAAAAACCCAAAGCCATAAGCCGTGCATCCCATCAGTAATTGAGATACAGTCATATGATTTAAAGTAATGACAAACTGATTGACAGATCTTTGGCAAAGTACGTTGCCACTTTTCGGCATGGTATGATAGTCTGCACGTGGTCTCACTTTACGGCATGGTATGATAGTCTGCACGTGTTCTCACTTTACGGCATGGTATGATAGTCTGCACGTGTTCTAACATTGACCTCCCTTGCCATAAAACGAGGACATTCTTTCTCACGGGGAGGTCACTCTGTTCTCATAATTTCATAACCCGTATCCCCAGTTTTGAGTCGTAAGTTTGGACTGATTGTTTTGACCCTTGGGATTTTCAAGCATATTTCACTTATACATTGGCTTGCCACCTCAAGGGATATAGAAAACCATGTCACAAGCAATGGCAAGATATAAAACATTCACATAATACAAAATAATACCCCATCACAACAGATCGGCAGTGTATTGGCTTGCTCTTTATAATTATAACCCAGTGCATCAGGGCACAGATAGCACAATAAATCGACTTCCTGTTGCCTTTTAGCTCATACAGTATCAGGCCACAGGGAACAAATTTACAGTCAATGCTGGCACAATAAATTAGCTTCAAATTGCTCTTTAGGGTACGGAGGTACAAAAGCTCTTATCATCTAACATGTTTTTTGTTGGCCTATAGCGTTTGTTTGTTTTTAAATAAACACAGCATTATAATTTTAAAACATAGACTTGTGTGTTACCCAGGATGATAAAAACAATGAATCAAGTATTAAATTTAAAATAGAATTCATTATAGTCATTGATTAATTTAAAATTCATTTTGGTTTTATTAATATTTTCCCATGTCTATAAAACATATTTAAGCATCACCGTTAAAATATCACACAAAAATAAACAAAGTTGTAAGCCAGAAAGATTTATTGTTTAGTCAGTATGTTCAACTTGAAAATGCCAATGTAATTACACAACCTAGGCTGTAGGACTTCATCTAATAAATATGTAATTTTATTATATTTCAAGTTACATTATAGCAATGAACCACTAAAATGGATCAAAGTAAAATTAAAAAGCTAAAGTAGAAAAAAAAAAAAAAATTTCACATAAATTGTGACATAATTTCAAAACAACCCATTATTACTTCTTCCTGTAGTATTTCCTATTTTGACAAGTTTTTGATATGCCATTATGAATAATTAATTATTGCGTATTTTACTAAGTTTTGTGATGATATATATAAAATAGAATAGTTTAGTTTTGATATTATTGGAAATAAATTATTACTTTGTGGTATTTATGAATAAATTTATCTTTTCCCAATTGCCTTGCATTGTTCCAAAAGGTTATGGTGGTATCAACAAATCAGAATCTCTGGAACTTTGACCTATTTCTTAAGAGATTCACCCATGGGTTTTTTTCATACCAAATCACCCATAGGTTTGAAATGGTTATTATGGCACCAAAAAATCTCTTTTGAACTTTGACCTATTTCTTGAGAGCTATACCCAAAGGCTTTTTTCTCCAAATCGTTCTCTAGGTTTTAAAAGGTAATTATGGCACGAAAAAATCTCTTGAAATTTCACCTATTTCTTCAGAGCCACACCCCTAGATTTTTTCTCTCAAAATCAACCCTAGGTTTTAGAATCCAAAAATCATTTAAAATTTGACCCTGAATGCCACATCCATAGTTTTTTCTCTTAATCAACCATATGTTCTTAAAGGTTATGAAGGAATCAAAACATCTTTTGAAATTTGACCTTGAACACCACACAGTAGTTTTTTCTCTAAATCACCCATAGGTTATGATGGAAACAAAAAATCTCTTCATGGTCAGCTCAGAGATTGATTGCCTTATATCACTGATTGTTATCAAGGCTTTTCAATGAACATAACCGCCATTGTACTCTAGACAGTAAACAGCAATACAGATTTGATAAGAACAGCCCTGCCAGTAAAACAATATTCCTCCACAATACTTCAGCACATACTACTGTGAGCCAGAGGACGCTTTCTTGACATAAACCTTGAACACCTGAGCCATGGGAATCAAGGTTATATCCCTTCTTTTACGTTGTTGAGTCACTGGCATCCATCATATTTTTGAACACAGAATCTGCTTTTGCCATGAGCACAGACGGCTTATCAAATTCAAGAACCTGAAAAAATATAATAATGATAATTAAGACATACATAAATCCCAAAACTAACAGGAACGGAATTTTGATATGGGTGTATTTCTTATACCTCTCAAATGCCACAAACTTGCCAAAATATTAATATAACTTTATGAAACTCAAACTGGTTCCTTTTTTTTCAAAAGAATGCTTTATACCAATTATAAGTGCAATCTGATGAAGTGTTTTAAACCGCAAAAAACTGACTTCTTTTTCCCCACTTTTCATTAATTTCAGAAAACAGATATTTTTTTAGATTTTTCATCAATTGCAGAAAAGTATCATTTTTCAGATTTTTCATTTATTGCACAAAAATGACATTTTTCAGATTTTTCAAAGCCAAAATTGTTGGGACCTAACAAAACTGTAGGAAACTCAAACTAGGTCTGCACAAAGTTGTATTGATTGGTCGACTGATTGATTGGTGCTTAAGGTTATTTCACTTATATGAGGATGGTGCATCCCAACAATAACTGACACTAGCACAACCATTAAATGTTAAGGGCTGTGATACAAGCCCCCCTCCATAGAGCTAAGACGGGATAAATTCAGGACACTCACAGGAAACAATACAGACATCACAACAAATAGTTTTCTTGTTCCCCTTAAGCTCTGAGAGTACCAGGATAACATGTAGTTCCCTGCAACCTCGTGCCTAAAGGTGCATTCTCACAGTACTATTTGTAGTAACGACGGCGGATTCCCCTAATTTCTTGAGTTTTGATTGGTCGCCTTTTTAGTTTTATTTTTTCCACCAATCCAAATGCTGCAAATAAGGGGAATCCCCTGAAGTCGTTACTACAAATCAGGTGAGAATGCACCTTAAGGCTATGTAACCTGCATCTTATGGACAGTGGTAGACTTTGTTCCATGATTAACCTTTTAGTTTGATATGCCTCACGAACACAGCATTACTTTACACACTTTAACTTACATTCCCATCATCCATAACCAGGATGCGATCACATGACTGGACGGTATTGAGACGGTGAGCGATTGTTAACATCGTACAATCAGAAAAGGCATCCTTTATCGTAGCCTGAATTAACGAATCAGTCTCAGTATCAATGGCTGCTGTGGCTTCATCTAAAACCAAAATCTGAAAACAAAACGAAAAAAAAAATATTAGGGAAAGAGAATATACTGAAACACAGTTAAAAATATTCGATAACTGATGAAAGAAATACTTTTTCAGTCTACATGTAGGTGGTAAATAAAGACACAAAATTAATACAAGAGCCTAAAGGCTCTGATATGGGACTTTTGCCTACGTGTCAAACCACGGATCGGATGTACGATTGGGAGTTTGTTTAGTTAACTGATCCTATAACATTGCTATTTCAGTAATATAAAATAGTAAACAGAGACTCTTTCGTTATTCTGACTCAGTGCTTCCAGCTCCAAGTCTGTTTTAAATACGGATAAACGCATGGACTCAACTGTCTGCGGTGCAGTGTCCAATTGGGCCTATAATCCCTTCTGCGTTGCTATGTCTGATCAGAGCTCTGGCCGTACACAACTGTCTCCCCCCCTACACAGAAACATTCCCGTCCACACGGGACCAGAAATACACCACACTGTGTGGCCAATAGGGCCTGTAACCCTATGTACCTTCCTACATGTACATGTATGTCTGAGTAGCGCTCTGGCCATGCACATCAACTGTCTCTTCCCCACAGAGAAATTCTCCCCATTCTCCACAACATGGGAACAGAAATACACCGCACTGTGCGCCAAACAAGGCCTGTAACCCTACGTACCTTGCTATGTCTGAGCAGTGCCCTGGCCATGCACATCAACTGTCTCTCCCCCACAGAGAAATTCTCCCCATTCTCCACAACATGGGAATCCAACTTCTGCTCCAAACCCATTATCTATAAACAAATAAATAGGAACAATGAATGATAATGTTTGTTTGTTTGATTGGGGTTTAAAGTCATACTCAAGGGTATTTCACTTATATGAAAGGGATTGTCCAATAACTCTGCCAATACAGCCAGTATAAAACTGAGGATTTGTTTGTTTGGTCAGGGTTTAACGTCACACTCAAAAGGTATTTCACTTATATGACGACGTGCCAGCCCAATGGGTGAAGGAAGCCACCCACGACACCACTGGCAACAAACAAAGAAAAGACCAGAAAAATACAGGACAATGACTGGGCGCAATACAGACACCACAAACAGATGGGCTTCCTGTTACCCTTTAGCTCTGAGAGCACCAAGGCAACATGAAGCTCCCTCCAACCACCCGCATAAAACTGAGGAAAACTTGTAAAAAGCACCGCGACGATTAGTGGTCCTCTCATTTGGGGATTTGAGCCTGTGAGCCGTACAATAAAGGAGGTTCGGAAGTATACAACACACTAACTGTTAATGCCATGTTAATAATACTCACAGTTTCCTTCACGTGACATTTCTCTAAAGCATCCCACAATGCAATATCGCCATGGTCACCGAATGGGTCCAAATTATACCTGTTATAAAATAATCCATTACATATAACTGGTCAGAAATAAACTTAAGTCAGAAGTTTAGGGGTATAACAACACCTTATAACAACATTATTGTGACTCCCTCATATGCCTGAGGTGTATTTTGTCTGTGGACGATACATTGAAGGATATCAGTAGCCCAGTACGCTACCCACTGAGCCATGGCTGCGGTGCCTTAAATAAGACTGGAACACAAATCTACAAAAGCGTAGCTATGGTGCATATTTTCTATTGATTGATTGGTGTTTTACGCCATGCTAAAGTGTGTTTTTTCTAAAGGTACTGTATATCCAAACCATAATTGTCACTAGCACAACCATAAAATGTGAAGTTGAAAGAGTTGGAAAGTTAATATTCCTCCAGTTCTTTAAGTAAAACAGTACTGCTTCTCTACAAATAAACTGCCATTAGCCATAGGCTGTATTTGCATTGAATGCACACACAAAAAAGCAAAAATATGACCACAGCAGCTTTGCCATTTGAAATTCAAACTGGGAAAAAGTTTTAATATCTAGATATTGAGAATAAGATTGCAGCTTGTTATTTTGAAAATGACTAAACTACATGCCCTCAGAAAACCTCTATAACTATAAACAAAAAATTTGTAGGAAAAGGAAATTATGCTTGCCTCCGTGGTAATTGGAACTAGGTTGGGGTTTGGTCTAGCAGGGCCAGTGCCCTAACCCACTGAGCTACACAGGCTCACGGCAGAACGTACACGAACTTAAATTTAGAATATTATTAGAATTCAGGACTCATTCTGCTGTGAGCCTCTGTAGATCAGTCGTTAGAGGGTTGGGCCTGTGACCTACAGGTCCTGGGTTCGAATCCCAGTGAAGGCGAGCAAATTTTTCTCTCTTTATTTATTCAACATAAACAATAAAACATAATAATACCGGACTGTTCCCACAAACAACACGGGGTCCTGAGGAATAATAGCCAGTTTAGTTCTCAAGTCATCCAAACCAATCTTAGTAATGTCAACTCCATCAATATGGATGGACCCTGAGGCTGGCTCCACAAGGCGAAACAACGCCACACTTAGTGATGACTTCCCTTTAAAACAAAAACAAAAAATTATTTTATAACGTTCACATTGGTTTGAAATAAGATTAAGGCAGACATTTTTTTTATAAAATGTTACTGCGCTAGAATTTAAATACATTTTATTTGTGTATCTAGTCAATAGTTTAATTCTGACCTACTAGTCTACATTAGAACCCTTGGCGAACCGAGCGGCTGTAACCAGAATCTAGAGCTATGCCCCCTGGTGAACAAACTGATCACGGGTCAGGTTAACTCCCCCTGTTACAATAACATCTACACAATCATCTATCTGCTTTTAAGTTAGCTGCAACTTTTGTTATAGACAATCATCATATGTTTTCCCTAGTCTTGCCTACAAATT
>JAVFBX010239307.1:0-10490 GCA_034783855.1 Mopalia kennerleyi | reverse complement strand
CCCTTGAGTACGACGTTAAACACCAATCAAACAAACAAACAAAAACAAACAAACACCAAGTTTCCCAATACAATATGGCTGTCATGGCATTGGTTTAATCAGGCTTGTATGTGTGTATTTACTTAAAAACTAATTCACCGATTAACTCCAAATTTAAATTGTTACTTCCTCCTATAACAGCCATGGAAACATTCTGATGTATTTAAATTCATTTAAGTAACATGTATGTGTTTATGTTATATGTTATAATGCAAAAATAGCACTGCTGTCTTGCTTTATAGCACTATAGCAGAAGATTAACTTTCAGATAGTATCAAAACACTTCACATTTAATGGTGCTGCTAGTGTCAATTATTGTTGAAATACACTGCCGTGATATCAGTAAAATACCCTTTAGGTTAAAGCATGATGTAAAACACCAATCAATCAATCATAATGTAAAAGTAAGTATGGTGTTAAACCCACATCAAACATAAATAATGCAAATGTAGCTGTAACTTTTACATTGGGAAGGCCTAAACACAAACCGAACAGATAAAAAAGAACACAGCTCAGAGCATTGTTCATTTGTCAAAATCTTTGTAACACTTCACTACTGTCTCTCAAAAGTTATACTAGTATTCTTGGGTGCTGCATGCTCGAGTTTGACACCCCTTTAAGTAGGAGTAAAATCCAAATGTAGTCATACAGTCTTTCCAACAGTGCAAAACACTTCACATTTAAAGGGGGCGTCAGTGTTTCTATGAATTTTGGAATACATGTATGTAAGTTATTCAATATATAGCGAATAAAGCCTATATAAATGACATGTTTCTTTATCTTCAGATAATATCAGGAGAACATTTGGGTGTTCATCTGATTTTGGACGATCCGGCAGGAAACAGTTATGTTCAGGTAAATGTTTTAAGCTCTATACTCGTTTTCCACTTTACAGACACCCATGCTTTACACTTTCTTATTTCTAATAAGTAATTACACTGGCACAGGGAGGTCCATTAATTAAAACCTATTAAAGGTCTCATGTTTATGATCTCCAGTTTCAAGATAGATCTTATTCTTGAGTTGTTATGGGCAACCAACAGACATCTTGAGAGAAGGTAATGACCATTTACATGGTGTACGAAGTATGTGATAAATATGTAGCAAACACTATGCTTTTATACATTTTTTTTTTAAAACTGCCTAACTCTAGAACAACCTCTGGCTAAGAGCAGTTTGTTTTGAGCGTAGTTTTATGGAAGTACACACTACTGTTTTTCATACAAATGACCACAATCTAATTCCAGTATTATTTATTTTGGCAGAATCCATATGCCCCTGAAGACGACCCAGAATTGAGCATAGAGGATTATACAAGGTCAACTGAACAAGATGACGACTTGGGGATTCTTGACATGAAAACGTGACACTTACTTCTTCTGGAAATGTTTTATCTCAAATGACTATTACTACATATGTATTTATTGTTTTCTCAATTCACAAGATTGTGAGTTTAAGATTAGATCTATCAGATGTTATTCTCCGGGTTTCTCCCTATGTATAAACAGTTGGAAGAAGCTCCAGAGGTATGGGGCAACACAGAGCCAGTCTGTAATGGAGTCCTGTGACCTTTGTTGTCTGTGACGTTGACACTGGTACCCTTCATCCACAGGGTTGTCACGATGTCACCAGTTGAACTAACCATAAACATGTAAAACCCCAATCAAACAATTATTTAAACCAATAAATGATGTACCAAGTTGTAACTAATTAAGAATTGAAGGGTTTCTGGAAAACTGATGTTACGTGAGGAACAATTATGCTTGTCCGTTTTCATTAGAGTGATTTGTACTTCATTGTTAAAGATGTATGCTTTATATCAATATTCCCAGTCCAAGAGCTGTCTTTTGCTCTTTTTATGTTTCTACGGTTCATAAATCAGATTTCTCTAGGTCAAAGGTTAACATGTGTAATACTTTCATTTCCAGACCTTTTCTGGAGAAACATTGAATATGCGTAAAGCAACCTTTATATATACTTCAATTAGGTACTTAGGCACCTTTTTGCTACAGTTGCTTTCCTACAGCGCATAACTTGTTTACATATGTCTATTCTCTATGTCAAAGGTTGATATGTGCTATACTTTGTTTTCCAGAGACTATCACCAGAACCATTTAATGTATTGAATAAAAGCATTATCTATACATGTACATGTGCTTCAATCATGTTACTTATATGATCTCTTATTCTATAGTGACGTTTCACATTCCTAATTTGCATATTGCAATTTAGATCAAAGGTTATTATGTTTTTTCGAAGCATACTTTGAGGAATTATTGTTGATATGTGATTTACCCTAAGAAAAATATTCACTAAAGTCTAATTCATTATTAAACTTTTTAAAGACAACCATCTGTATTGCACTTGCCATTCAAATTAGCATAGCCGTTAATTAGTTAATTTAAAAAGCAGAACTGACGTCATTGTTCTAAAACACGGTAGTAATATCATCTAGTCTTGGCTGTCCCTATTGCCTGCACTGATGGATGCTTTCATTTAAAGCCAAAAGTGAGGGTTCCGTCCCCAAGCAAAACAACAACAACCAACCGCTTGTACATATCAACCTGGTACTAAAAATCGTACTTTTAAAAACTGCTGCTCAGCTGAAAACATGCTAAACATATGTGTTACTCAAAGAGCTATTTTGATATGTATACAACAGATAAGCATTGCGCTTGGATGACCCAGCTTCTGATACACAAGCAAACGGCCACACTGGTGACCGACCGTGTTTTAGAACAATAACGTCAGTCCCGCCTGTTAAATTAATTTATTAACGGCTATGCTTACTCAAATGCAGGTGCAATACAGATGTTTGTCTTTGAAAATATATAATATAAATAATAAGTTTAGGTCGAAAAACAGTTGTCTTTCCTGTTAACATCAGATTAATTCACTTATACTAGGTTAGAGATGGACCTTCAACATGCCAGGCATCTAATACCGGATTCAATTTAATAGCGCTTCGAGCAACTGGCCACTGATGGGCAACTTTATAATACTGAAGGTTATTCCTGATAAGAACAGTGCGATACACTCTGTTGTTTTTTTTTTACAGTGAAAACAAACTTATAAATCTCTAAATAGTAGACTGCATACTTGTAGGCAGTAAGAATATACAACATCTGTACCAAACTTGTGCAGAATTAATTCAAACCCGCGCAACTCAATTTGCTTCACCTTTTTTTTTATTCCTAGCAATGTGATGGATGAGAACACTAATGTAGATGTAATGTGAGTCATCCCATGATGACACTCTGAGCAACTATCCCACGGTGCCTTTCTTTACTTGCCATAGTCATTGCAAACTCCTCGGAAAAGCTCTACAAAAACAAAGTATATTATCAGCATTATGTTTTTTTATTATTCTTTACGATTTCAGAATTTTCTATGCAGCCTTCAGTTTTATGATGAATATTCTAAATTTATCGGCGAGTTCAGCGTTTTGAATAATTTTCTAAATTTGAGGTATAACCTCCTCCCCTGACATAAGGGGGGGTTAAGTGTCATTTTAAATTCAATATTTTTCTTAGTTTACATGTATTTCATTTCTGCCATGCAAATATATGGTTTGATATGCACTCATTATATTTAGGCAATCTCCTAGGCTACGGTATTTCTATATACATGTATTCTATATTTATCAATATTTGAGGAAAAGTAATTTCGAACAAAGCTCAACACTTCACATTGGTTGTGCAATTGACAATAAATGCTGCGATACATCCAGTGATGCTTGTCAGTTATCACTGAAGTGATTATAAAACGGCTTTATATGATTTGACTCTTCACTCCTTGAATATAATATGTGTACAAAATTATATTTACACACATTTTGCCAGACGGGAACAAATTTTCAAAATACATTTGTGTAAAAACGTATGAAGTAAAAGGGCTTTTCGTAAACATTTTTTATTATTTTATTTTAAAAACTTTTTTCTGATTTTTTTGTTAACGTTCATTGGAGTATGAACGACAAAACCTATGTGCAAACTATGAATTCGCGTACAAAATATATTTATGCATAAACGTATTGATTAAAAGGGTGTTTTGTAAACTTTTTAATTTTAATTTAATGACATTGGTACGCATAGAAAACTTGTCAGTACTGTCTTCGTATAGTCCTATGGTCATACGTATGGACGTAGGCATGTACACGAAGGGAGTACCGATAGGTTTACTAAGCTAAGAAATCCCTGCAAGTAAGCCTTAAGTAGACATCCTCTCCGATTATATGCTATTTATATGCATATAGAATGGGTCCTTACCATCAAGCCTCTCAGTGACGTCAGTGCTGTCTACTCGTGCTCCTGTAACCTTCCATTGAAACCACCACGAACAAGCTCTCTTTAGTCGGGAGTGCGACTCTTCCATTTCTCTTAGATTCTGAAACGTTGCGTTAAAAGCTGTTACATTATAATTCCAGGTGCAATACAGTTTGACTAAAATGTTCTATTATAAAAAAAATAATAATAAGTCAATTTTAATTGGGATGTTGCCAATGGGTTACTTGTTGTTTTTGTTGTTGTTTTTTGTTTGAGTGCCGGCTCCATTCTATCGAATGGTGTGCGCCAAGAATGGGTTGCTGGTATGGGAAATACAGAAATATACATGTCTAAAAAGGAACCCCACTGGCACAGGGATGTCGATAAATTAAAACCGACGAATTCTCTCCTGTTCTAGATAAACTCGCGGAGACCAGTTTCTAACAAGACCTTAATCTTTAGTTCTACCCCCGCTACGAAGTACTCAGGGGTATATAGCGCTCCAAATGTCCGTCTGTCTGTAATTCCATCTGTCACACTTTGGTTTCCGGAGCATATCTCGATTACGGTGAATATTTTTTTACCAAACTTTATATTTGTGAAAATCAGGTACTTAAGTTGTGCCTTTTGCTATTTTTGCATTTCTACAGCGCATACCCAATTTGCATATTACAATCTTAAAGGTCAAATGTTAATATGTGCAATATGTTTGGTTTTGCGGAGCCTATCTAAAGAACCGTTCAATATTTTTTTACCAAGCTTTGTATTTCCTTTAATCAGGTACCTAGGTTGTGTCTTTTACTATTTTTGCATTTCTACAGAGCATACCTAATTTGCATATTGGAATCTTAAAGGTCAAATGTGAATATGTACAATATGTTTGGTTTTGCGGAGCCTATCTGGAGAACTGATCAATATTTTTTAACTAAACTTTGTATTTCCATCAATCAGATACCTAAGTTGTGCCTTTTACTATTTTTGCAATTCTACAGCGCATGCCTAATTTGCATATTACAATCTTAACGGTCAAATGTTTATATGGGCAAAACATTTAGTTTCCGGAGCCTATCTAGAGAACCGTTCAATATTTTTTTACTAAACTTTGTATTTCCTTCAATCACGTACCTAGGTTGTGTCTTTTACTATTTTTGCATTTCTACAGCGCATACCTAATTTGCATATTTGAATCCTAAAGGTCATATGTTTATATGGGCAATACATTTAGTTTCCGGAGCCTATCTAGAGAAGGTTCAATATTTTTTTTACTAAACTTTGTATTTCCTTCAATCACGTACCTAGGTTGTGCCTTTGACTATTTTTGCATTTCTACCACACATACCTAATTTGCATATTGAAATCTTAAAGGTCAAATGTTAATATGAACAATGTGTTTGATTTCCGGAGTTTATTTACAGAAGCGTTCAATGTTTTTCTACCAAACTTTGTATTTCCTTTAATCAGGTATACTTAGGTTGTAACTTTTCCTATTTATATGTTTTTACATCGAATACACAATTTGCGTATTGCAAATGTAAAGGTCAACGGTTAATATGTGCAATATGTTTGGTTGCAGGAGCCTATCTAGAGAACCATTCTCATTTTTTGTACTAAAGTATATCCCCTTCAATCAGGTACAAGTACTTAGGTTATGCCTTTTGCTATTTTCACGTTTCTACAGGGCATACCTAATTTGCATATTGCAATAGTAAAGGTTTAAGGTTGTTTTGTGCAATATGTTTGCTTGCGGGAGCCTATCTAGAGAACCATTCAATATTTTTGTCCTAAAATTGATATCTCCTTCAATCAGGTACTTAGGTAGAAAGCATCAGTTTTTTCTTTATAGACATCACAACAAACAGGAGAGTAACCCACTTACAGGTACAAGTATATATGATAACAACATAAAACTATACATACTTATAATAGATAAAAAACAAACATGATTAAATGAATACACCTAACTCAGAGTAAATATTGTCTTGGGCTCAATAAATAAGAGATCTTAGGTCGAGGACCAGCACAGATTGTTTATGAAATATATAATTATTCATTTGACAAAGGTATCCCTATAAAATCTATTAACAGCAGATTATTTAAAAAAACAGAAAGAAAGGCATTGTTAATTTGAGTGTAGTGTACAACTAATGTCTAGGACTTGTGAAAGTGTAAATTGGAATAAAATTCCATTTATGATACTATATGGTTGGTAGGATGCTCAAATATTCAGATTATATTAAATTTTAATTTATTATAGTAATGAGTATATCTGTGGGGGTATGTGAGCTGTGCTCACTTCTGCTTTAGTTCTAAATCAATTCTAGAAAAATGATTATTTAATTCAGAAAAATTTCAATTTCAATCATCTTTGCTGAATTCCATGGTTGATGATAGAAACTGTTTTATTATATGATATAATCTATCATTTACGTAGAAATTAAGAACTTTCTAACAGTAATTATTAATAATTTTTTTCTAAAAAAAAATGGGAATTCCATTTTATAAGAATGATGTCTCAAAAAGTAAAAAGTTACAAGCATTCTATTTTATGTCGCCATGACAACAAAGGCTCCAGTCATTTTATTTTTCCTGTACTTTTCCTCACTCAGTTGTTTGTTTTTATCATAGCCTAAACATCAATCTCTGCAAGCCATTTATATCAATTTCTCCAGCATTAAATATTAACCTGATTAAGTTTTGTTTAAGCTTGTTTTTAGAATGAACAATCTTTAATAATCCTGACAAATCTGTCATAATTTGTATCCTACGATTTTCAAGAAATTCCACACAGATGGCTAACACTATTTATATTTCTCTTTCTGAAGTAAGCCTTATGTAGTGAACTGATTGTCAACTAAATTGATCTTGTACTTATATGGTTGGTTTGCAGCCGGTGTTCGGAACCAAAATGATCTTCACTGTCAAAACTGTATGGATTTGTGGCCTTTTTAGCAATGACGCATGGATGAATGTGTGTAAATCATTTAAAAGCATCACTATCATGAATGCTCTGCTAACAGAGGGCTCAGGATCACCTATCAAAGATTGATAAGCAGTTTGGAGGGAGCTTCTGGTTGCCCTCGTGCCCTCAAAGATAAGAAAGCTGATGTGTTTTCTGATGTCTTCAGGGGGTTTTATAGACAAAAATTTCTCGTAAACTCAATTTGATATTGCCTAAAACTCAATATTTTTAGCGCAAATGCACTAATACTCAATTTGACTAACTTTTCATCAAGAATCCACTGTCAATTCTGAATTTTATAGCTCGCCAGTGGCCAAAATATACAAAAACTCAATTTCTCAAACAAAACTAAATATCAAATTTAAGAAAAACTCAATTTGTTGTTATTTTTCATGAAAAAGTGATGAAAAAGTTTAACCGATGAAAAGTGTCTATAAAAAACCCTGTCTTAGTATCGTGTCTTGTGATTTACTTGTCTTGTCTTTGTTTGTTGCCATTGGTGTGGAGGATGGTTTCATTCACATATTTGGCTGACAAGCTGCAATTGATTGAAATAACCATATAAGTAAGGCATATAAACCCAAATCAAGCAAACAATTCATAGATTAAAATTCTTCTTGACATTCCCAATACAGATAGTAATCAGGATAAGCGGTAGGTTCTTGGGTTAGGTTTAATGTTGGTTCTTGGATTGGGTTAAGTGTTGGTTTTTAAATTATGTTTAGTGTTGGTTCTTGTTATGTTTACGTGTTACTTCTTTGGTTAAGTTTATTGTTGGTTTTTGTGGTTAGGTTTTTGTCGGTTCTTTGGGTAGGTTTAGTATTGGTTCAGGTTTTAAGTGTTGGTTCTTTGGGTAGGTTTATTGTTGGTTCAGGTTTTAAGTGTTGGTTCTTTGGGTAGGTTTAGTATTGGTTCAGGTTTTAAGTGTTGGTTCTTGGGGTAGGTTTAGTGTTGTTTCAGGTTTAGTGTTAGTTTATGGGGTAGGTTTAGTGTTGGTTCAGGTTAAGTGTTGGTTCTTGGGGTAGGTTTAGTGTTGGTTCAGATTAAGTGTTGGTTCTTGGGGTAGGTTTAGTGTTGGTTTTTGGGATAGATTTAGTTTTAGTTCTCAGATTAGGTTTAGTTTCATTTCTTGGGTAGGTTAAGTGTTGGTTCTTGGAGTAGGTTAAGTGTTGGTCCTTGGAGTAGGTTTAATTTTGTTCTCAGGTTAGGTTTAGTTTCATTTCTTGGGTAGGTTTAGTATAGTTCTTCGGTTCAGAGATTTAACAAAATGACTCCAACAATTGTGGGGGTGATTTTTGTGATGTTTCCCCTTTGTTTTGGACAGTGTTTAACTTATGGCAAAGTGAGCACAGTGTGGACAATCCGTCGCCGTATCAGAGAAATACTCTTGAGAATGACATTTAACTCCAATCACTTAAACTAATTTCAATAGAGAGCAGTTCACAACAGTGTCAAAAGAAGCCTCACTATAGAGTTGATTGTCTGACTTACATAAGAGCAATCCACAGACGTGTCTGAGGAAGTCTCATTATAGAGTGTATATGGGTTAACAGGGCTGTAAGAAGGTACAGCGATTGAACTTTACAATAGACCTGTGGCTGGTCACCAGGAACTTCCTGTACCAAGAATCCCTCAGACTAAGGGAAGTTTGTTAAAGTCATACTTTCACTTCTCAGCACCACATGTTATGATGGTGTTATTGTGACAATATTGGAGTTTCAATCAATCATACCTCTGAGTTAACGGATGATATTAAGCCAAAGGTGTATCCATCATCTGTCGATGGTATCTTCTCAGGAGAATTCCTTAAACCATATTAGGCTGGCACATCACGATATCATATTAAGTAGGACATATTAGGTAGGACAACAATAATGCAAACCAATTATAAACAGTTTTGATGTAATCATTATTATCCAAATCATGAAGCGTAAATGTTTCTTCAAAGCATAGGCGACGTTAAACCTCAATCAAACAAACCAATCAATCAAAGCATAGGTCACATGATTCTCTCATGATCTCTGTTAATGTGTATAACAAGGTAGGAGAAAGTCTCAAGCTTAGTCCTTATTCAGGTTAATAGACAGCATCATGGCGGACAGCCAAAATAATTCGGGCCAAAATAACACAACTTAATGGAGCTAACATGATTAAATAAAAATCACCCTAGGCAACTTGCACCAGAGACATGGGGCAATTAAGAAGACTAGGTAGATCTAGACATAGATGGACAATACAATAGTTTAACAAAACAGAATAACAAGACCAAAACGCATCCAAATGATTGCCATACAGGCCAGACTATGAGGGGTCAGAAGTACTAAATGTCTTCTTCCACGGACAAAATAATGTGCACAGGCTTTGTTAGTTTATACGGTCCTTATGTCATTCACAAGATGGCATGCTGGTCCAATGGGTGATAAAAAACTCACCCTGGACACCACGGGAAACAAACAAAGATAAGACAACAGGACAATGACAGGACAATACAAAGACATTATACAAAGACAGGCTTCCTTTTCGCCTAAAGCTCTGAGAGCACCAGGGCAACAGGAATCTCGTTCCAGCCAGCTGCCCAGGTTGTGCATGTGGACCATAGGGTATTACTTGCCCAGAAGAACATGAAAGGTGTTCTGTTAATGTTAAGGTCTTGCTGGACCCCTTGGCCGATTTTCAGAACACCTGCTGTATTTAGTGTATTATGCAGAAGATTATAAATCTGAACCATATATATATGATATTATGTATATATTTGTGGAAAGCTTGGATACTAAGGATTACATATTTATGAATGATGTGAAAATCCAATTATTATTTCTAACAATATTGCAAAATTAGTAAATGTCTACAGGAAAAAAATAGACTGAATTCTCAAAGTGCAATAACGATAAGACTCAATAGATTAGTTGACCTAGTAGAATAATCCTTGAACTAGTTAATGGTGCCTCTTTTTAAAAAAATTTTGATTAGATCGATCACAGTTGATTTTTATCCCCCGCTGGCCGGCCGAAGGGGGATTATGTCGTGGTGTCGTCCGTCCGTCCGTCCCGGAACCTTCTGTAATCAACTCCTTCTACAATTGTTAATGGAATTTTTAAAAACTCTATAGACATGATCCATACCATTTGGTGTTACGCATATTAAAATTTTGATTCTCTCGGACAATTATTTTAAGAGTTATGGCCCTTGGTAACTTATTGCTTAGGAGCATGGGGGTGTATACACTC